>JANKKI010000271.1:0-187500 GCA_025175665.1 Cinchona pubescens | reverse complement strand
CATGGAAACAGCAAACCCAAATAAGTGATGCGTCCATTGATTCCTTTAATTGAATGGGATGAATGTCACAAAGCCGTGTAACATAGTTGGAAATCCATTTAGCCATTGAAGAGAACGAAGGAGTGCAATTGTCGAAGATGAAATCAGACCGTGACAACCAAATTTAGATAAATGTATAAGAGACATGGCATGTATATGTGTGTATGAGTATAGGTATCTGTATGTGGTAGAATGCAACCACCAAATTTAATTTGTGAAGAATAGTTTGTACGGGCAGCCATGGAATTCCAAAAATTGATTCGACATGCCTCAAGTTCTTGACCAAGCTACATTGATGAAAAGTGTGGTCCAAAGGCTTCAGCGATCTATAAATATAGCATTTAAACGGGAGAGCAAAAGCCATCTCCATAAGAATATCTACAAATGGATGAAAACGATTCATAAGTTTTTAAGTAAATATGGATATCTTGTTGGAATTTGGGCACGCCATATGTACTCCCTGGATTTGAGCTTTTGACGACAAGGTCTCACAACTTCAGTCTAAGCCGAAGAGGAAGAAATAATACCAATAGGACAGGCCTTCCAAATGCAAAGATTAGAATCTGAGGACAAGAAAATGGAAAACAATGTCACCTTCATCCAAATAGCCTCTAGAAGGGCTTGTTGAATAATTTGAAGATTCTACCCTAGCTCATTAGAGAACAGATCATTATTACGAATTTAAGATAGCTCCACATGATCAACTGAGTATGCCAACACACCATTACCAAACTAATTATCGAACCAGAATAAGGTATCCCCAAAAGAACAAGTTTTTGAAAGTGGACACCAGTTTCATGCTTCATCTTGACCATCTACTGCCAAACTTTAGAAGGATTAGAGAGTCGAGACCTCAAATATGTAGACCTCATGAATACAACCCAAAGAGATTACGAAATAAAAAAGTTAGACCATATTTTAAGAACAAAAGAATCCACAATAGTTGCAAAATGAAAAAACCCTAATTTATTCTCTTGTATAGGCAAACCAAGTTGTTGCCATTCCGGAAGTTCCTACTACAATGATGATGATCACCCTATTCCGATTCACCCCAAAAGAAAGCTGCAAAATAACATTCCAACTCAAAAATTACTCCTTTAGGAGGGTCTAAAACCAACAGAGTATGTATCAAAAACGAAGATAGTACATGTTTGATTAAGATGAGCTGACCGCCTGGAGATAATAACTTGTGCTTCCAACCATCTAACTTTTGGCAAATCTTTGCTAAAAAGGGATAAAAATTCAGCTTAGATTTCCTACCAAGGAAGATAGGTCAGCCCAAATATGTCAATGGTAAAGAAGTCTTATGCATGCCCACAAGGACCTCAATAATCGATCCAACACCCCGAAAAATCTTTCTCGGGAAAATTGGAGAACTTTTAGCAACATTGATCTTTTGACCCAAACCCTTTTGGTAAGTATCAAGGAAAAGAAGTTTGCGCAAGGAGTTTTTGTTGCCTCTTGTGAAAATGACAAGGTCATCAGCACATGCAAGGTAAGTTTCAATTGGACATCCTTGAGATTGCAGTCTACTAAAGATTTGAGCCCCTTAGAAAGTGCCTCAAAAGTCATAATGAATAGTAATGGAGCTAGTGGATCCCCTTCCTTGACACCTCACATTGATTGGAAAAACCCGCAGACCTCTCTACTTATAAGCAAAGAAAACTAGTTGGCCTTTAAGTTATTCATAATAAGACGTGAAAAAACAAATAGAATACCAATTTTCAATAATAGCATCTCCAAGAACCTCCAAGATACATAATCAAATGCTTTCATCATATCAAGCTTAATAACAATGTTTCAACCTCTTACTTTCTTGTCTAAGGAGTGAATAACTCTTGAGCCAGCAAGATATTATCTACCATCAATCTCCCGCGGACAAAACCGGATTGCTCCAAAAAAAATAAAATCTAGAAGCACACATCCATATTAGTTTGTCAAGATTTTCAAGAAAACCTTATTAACAAAGTTGCATAGTACAATATGTCAAAAGTCTGCAAACAAAAGAGGGTGATCCGTTTTTTGTAGGGAGCACAAGTAATGCACTAGATATGATCCGTGGCAAAGGCATCCGTATGAAGAAATCTGAAACAGTCAAGAGAAGGTCGAGCAATGATGCCCCAACAACTGACAAAGAAAGTTCCCGTAAAACTATCCGACCCTGCTGTACTCCCCCTATCCAATTGCTAGACCACAATTTTAACCTCCTCTAGGGTGGGTGGAGCAATAAGTTGAGCTTGTTGATTCGGACTTACCAAAGTAGGGAACAAATCCAAAAGCTACTAGAGACAGGAGTCCTCCACCCTTTCATCCGTAAGCAGGGATTTAAAAAAGAAGACTCCTTCTGCTTTAATATCATTGATGTCTTCAATCCATGAACCCGTGCCATTTTTAATTCTCTGAATAGTCAAATTAGCCCTCTTGCTAAGAAATGAAGTGTGAAAATACTTAATGTTGAGATCACTTTCCACGAGCCACCTACATGTAGCTTTCAGCCACCAAAAGGATACATACATACATAAATACATATACATACATACATTCTACATATACATATACACACATACACATACATAAAAACCCTAAAAACTTATATGATATTACATATTAGCTCCTAAGATTTATGGCTTATTATAATTAAGCCCTAAAAGTCAATTTATCTCATAAATTATCCCAAAAGTATCTCATACTTATCAAATAATCAATTTAGTCCCAAATTAATCATCTTAAAGTGTGTGACCCTTTAGGTTCTCCAATAATTAATTAATTCATACTTATAGATCAAGATTGGCTTCTGGCAAAGCATCATGACCACCCAATTGTCGACATATGTGAAGTGGTTTGACTTTACCTATTAGTGATGTAGTTACCATGTAATTATTATCCTTTCACCACACTACATCCCAATTAGTTCAAAAGTACAGATATAATGCCAACTCTTATTGAACTAATCAATTTACTTCTTTGCAAAATACAACTCACTTGAAATAGAACTTAAGACACTGTTAATTCTATTTTCACTTTGCGCAAATATTTCTGAGTCGTATTTTTCAAGAAGTGACCATATTGGGATATACTATGCCATTATAGGGAGTCGTGAATCCTATATTAGTCATATCTTACCTTTTTATGATTCACACTATACCCGAACTCAATAGTATGTGCGACTCTTTAAGAGTAACAACTAATAGAGGCAAAGTATAATAATCCACAATCAAGATAAACTCATGACCTAAAGTCTAAGAATCATTGCACTACTACCACAAATAGATTAATCTAGTGGCATATGAATAATAATTTGTTTGGAATACTCTTAGCAGGTCAATCCGATGCACTTATTCTAAATATGCATCTACATACAACTATGTGCTAATCTATCTATATAAAACACTACGATTAGGGATATTTATAAATAAAAAACAACTATGTAGGGAATCTCATAATCATAACCATCTATGATTTTTCCTCATATATATTTTATTTGAAAGATTTTATCATATCAAATCAAATAGATAAAGAATGCCATATTACAAAATATGCATAAATATAAAAGTCTGTTATTTGTATCTAAGGCATATTGGCTTTAGGGCATACACTAATAGCTATGGTGGAATTTCGAAACAAAACAATCCTTGTGGGAGGTCTTTCATGTTGTCTAGTACTTGAACAAAGGTTTGCATCCTTCTTGTGGTCAAGGTACCACTTATTGTTCAACTCAATGAGCAAATGATGCTTTCTGTGAAGGATATGGTAGAAGATAATATGTTGGTGCTTATCTAGAATAGAGGTTTATTTCTAGTTTGATAATTGAATGGAACAGGTCCTTTATGCACTGGAGACTCTTTGCCAGCTGGTAGATATTTGTCTTAGACAAGCATGGAATGGCCAGGATTTGGAACATGGACATATACTTTAGGCTTGGCCTTTTTGTTTCCACTTATTGAGGTGCATTAATTGAAGGAGCTGATATAATATCATGAAGCCAACTTCAAATGGGAGTTTTGTAGTTATTTCAGCCATTAATGTTAGCAATTTTGTTGAGGCTTCCTTTTTCTTTTTCAATTCTAGGAGCATGATAAGGGAAAAATATATTGCCAATCAAAATTTCTATTTTTATGTGGAAACTGCTAAACTCAGCTTTGCCCCTGGAAAATGCTTTGAAGAAGAAGGGGTTTTAGCTGCCATCTAAATGCCAATTTCGTAATTCAAAAGGATTCTAATAATTTTTTCTTCGATTGTATTATGGCACAACCAAATTGGAGTGCTTTTCCAACATGTTTGCAAGTTCAAGTGAATGGTATTTCTTTGAAGCAGTATATTTCTCCCTCCTTCCCATTTTATTTGTCCCTCTTTCTATTTAGTTTGTTCTAAATTATTTGTCACTCCTTAAAAAGGCAAATAATAAATTCTAATTTATCTAATTTACCCTTCATGCAAGTTCCAAAAAATAAAGCATTAATGTCAAGTTTCAACATTAATTATTCTCATAAACCATTTCAAATTTTAAAAATCAAAACTAACTGACAAATTCTAAATTTTAATTGAGGGACAATAATAGAAAAACTATTCTAGTTAGTTGGACAAATATCAATTTTTCTTAAACTACGTGTAAGATTCACCTGCCAAATAAAATAGAACAGAGGGAGTAATAGTTAGTGGCTGCATGTTTCTTAAAATGTTACTTCCTCCGTCCCATTTTATTTGAAATGGTCAATCTTGCACAAAGTTTAAAAAAAGTTTATATTTTACTAAATAGTAAAAGAGATTTTCCATTATTATCCCTTAATTAAAAGTCAAAATTTGTTACTTGGTTTTGGGGTTTCAAAGTTTGAAATCATTTGAGAGTAATTAATGTTGAAACAAGACTTTAATGATCTTTTTTTTAGAACTTGTATGATGGGTAAATTAGGTAAATTATCATTTATTTATTTGCCATTTCAAGGAGTGACAAATAATTTGGAACAAACTAAAATAGAAAGAGGGACAAATAAAATGGGACGAAGGGAGTATTGTTCAGCTTTGCAAGATCATTCCTAGCATCACTTGTTGAAGAATCTAGAAGACATGAAATCAATCCTTTTGGAGCTTATGATGATAGTAAGCTCAAATCTCCAAAATATGTTGTTATTCCCATTCATGAACATTTGTATATATAGGTGTACAAGCACAATCTAAGACCTAAACCTTAGGCTATTACAATTAATTACAATCAAAATAAAATCGAAACAATTAGGAAAGATATTCCTATAATTATGCTAGAGAGAATAAGTTAGCATCCCTATAATTACGAATGTCCAAATATGCTATGTACAAAAAATCCTCCAATACTCCCCCTCAAGTTGAAACATGAAGTGTGGAGATGCCCAACTTGACTAATAATTCGTGAAACCGATCACGTCTGAGTGCTTTAGTAAATATGTCAGCCAATTGGTTGTGTGAAGAAATTGAGCGAGTGATGATTGTCTTTGACTGAACGTGTTGCCAGATAAAATGGCAATCTATTTCAATATGTTTTGTTCTATCGTGGAAGGCTAGATATGCCACAATGTGAATGGCTTCCTGGTTGTCACAAAAGAGAGGAATCGAAGAAGCTGCTTGTTACTTGTAGATCACGTAAGAGCCTTAGGAGACAAATGATTTCACTAGTGGTAGTGGTAGTGGCCATGGCTCAGTATTCAACTACAGAAAAGTGAGAAACTATAGTTTGTTTCTTAGAGCGCCAGGAAATGGGTTAATCACCAAACAAGGTAGTGTAACTAGTTGTAGATCTACGTGTCATTTGACACCCAACCTAATCTGCATCACAGTACACGCAATGACAACGAACCTTTGGATGAAGCAAGATGCCTTTGAGATATCGCAACACTCGATATGCTGCATCAAGATGTGGTTGTTGTGGTGCATGCATGAGATGACCAAGGATATAAAATGCATAGCCAATGTCTAGACAAGTGACTGTGAGATAAAGTAATCGACCTACCAATCGACAACAGTGTATAGGATCACAAGCCATACCAGACTCAAGAGAAAGTTGTGTTGTTGTTCCATTTGAAAAGAAAACAGGTTTGCAACTTGAGAGACCAATCTCAGCCATAGATATCAAGGATATATTTGCTTGAGTTAAAACAATTCTTGTGGAGAAACATGCTACTTCAATTCTAGGAAAATACTTGAGTTTCTAAATATCCTTGATATGGAATTTGGTATACAAGTAGTGTTTCAACTTAGAAATACGAACGGAGTATGTTCCTGTGACTATGAGATCATCAACATAGATGAGAACTACTACAAAAGATCCTCCACGAGAAAAAAATGAACAAAGAGTGATCCGCATCTAACTGTCAAAAACTAATGTCAAGAAGATTGGTTGTGAACTTGTGGTACCAATTCCTAGATGCTTGACAAAGTCCATAAAATGAGTTTTTTAGACGACAGACCCATTGCTCCTCTTTTTTAGCAAATCCCTATGAAATCTTCATATTAACTTCTTCTGCCAAATTCCCAAGTAAAAAGGCATTATTCACATCCAATTGCTGTAATTGCCATTGTCTAATTGAACCAATTTCTAATAAACAACGTGTAATAACTAATTTTGCAATATAATCTAGAAGCAAATGTCTCATGAAAGTCGACACCCTCAATTTAGTATAACCTTTCACAAGAAGTCGCGGCTGAGAGTATTCAATGCATTCATTTGGATGACATTTGACTTTGTAGACCCATTTAGAGTCGATAGCTCATTTGCAAGGAGGTAATGGCTACAAAGTCCAAGTATGTTTGGCCTCCAAGGCAGAAATCTCCTGTGCCATGGCATCCTTCCAATGTGCATGTTAATTACCTTGGCTCATCGGTAGATGAGATGGTTGCTAAGAAGGCAGTGTGAGTATGAGAAAATTTAGAATAAGAAATAGACTGAGAGAGGGGATGTATCATCGAGTTGGTCGAAGAAGTGGTTGAGTGTAATATTGTGTCTGGAAAACCGAGAGAGGGGATAAAACATAATCATAACCAGATAATGAACGAGAAACCTATCTTTGTCTTTTACTCGAAACAACTGGAGTTACGGGAATTATAGTGTGTTCTGGCTCACCAATTTGGTAGGCTCAACAGGATAGTAGGTAGAGAAGGTGATGTTGTAGATGTTGATGGATCTAGTATAATTTTCTTGGGACTTTTGACTATCGATGGAAATGACTCCGTCGAAGACTCGAAGGGCATATGTCCAAGTGCAGCTGAATCATCTACTGTGATGGGTAATGGGACAAGTTGAGGAGTCTATTCATGGTCTAACGCTATGGCTTGACCCAAATCTGTGACTAATGATTTGCAAATGCAAATGTGTCTTCAAAAAACTAGACATCATGAGAAACATAAATCATTTTACTCTCAAGATCATAAATTTTGTATCCCTTTTGTCCATTATGGTAACCAACAACAATCTTTAGTTTGGCATGTAGAGAAAACTTGTCACGTGGCTTGCTATTCACCTATCCATAACAAAGGCACCCAAAATCCTTAGATGACCATAAGTTGGAATCTTCCCAAGTAAAATCTCATATGGTGTTTTATTTTGTAAAATTGAGAATGACATAGGGTTAATCAAGTATGTGGCAATAAGAACACAGTTAATGTTCATCTCTCCAAAATGAAATGGGGAGTTTTGCCTGAAATCATAGTGCACGTGGAATTTCAAGAACATGCCTATGCCATTGTTGCATAGGAAGAGAAACAACATCTTGTTGCTACAATTCGCATCACCACCATAGAAGCCACTGCTCTACTAACTAAAGGTAACGAGTCAAGATCAAAGAATAGAGATCGTGGTAACTTCCCTTCTTTTGTGCAATGTGGGAAGACAAATCATACCAAATCACACTATTTTAAGGTGATTGGATATCCATCGAATTGGTGCAAACCTGGGAAGCAAATCAAATTACAAGGAGACCACAAGGTCATTGTCACAGCTTCGAACACCTCTTTTGGAATGGCTTTTGCTACAACTACGATAGAGTCTTGTCACCAATTCCTAGTTGAATTCTGCTCAACATCAGAAAATCAAAAACCTTCTCCTCCTTATGCATGGACTCATCTTCTTCACTACACCGCATGTACATTCACATTTGCATACAGGAACTAGATTCCTTGAAACCATGTAACTCATCCCAAATGGCTTTTAACTTACCATAGTAAGAGGAAATTGAGGATTTCTCTTGTTATAAAAGAGTCATAGCTAATTTCAACTCGTAGACTAGAGGAGCTACTCCTTGGGCGAACCTTTCCTCCAAATCTGCCCATAATTCTACAACAGTATTGATATGGGCGGCATTTCCTTGAAGTTCCTTTGCAAGCGCATTGGTAAGCCATGAAAAAATCACCACATTGCACTGTATCCATGACTGTAAATTTGGGGAATCAACTCCTGATCTCTGTAAAGCATGCCTTGTTTTTGGAATGGAGCGCATTCAAAAAGCTAAGCGAGTCGTCACCAAAATCAAGCCAGGATGATCAGATGGGTGCAAGTAGTATGGAGAAGTGGTAGAAATAACACTTGTAACTAGGTCCACAGGTTTGCTATTTTCGTTGTTAGTATCCTTCTCTGCCATGTTAATAAATAAGAGGAAAAAAAATCTTAGAGGTACGTAACCTGCTGCTAACTCGTACCATGAAAAATGAAATCTCCAATATTGGTTGTTATTCCCATTCATGAACACTTGTATATATAAGATTCATGAACACTTGTATATATAAGTGTACAAGCACAATCTAAGACCTAAAGTTTAGGCTATTACAATCAATTATAATCAGAATAAAATCAAACGAATTAGGAAAGATATTCCTATAATTTTGCTAGAGAATAAGTTAGCATCCCTACAATTACGAGCATACAAATATGGTATGCACAAAAAATTCTCCAATTGACTTTCTTGAATGCCTTATTAATGGTTTTTCCTTCGAAGACTAATAGACTGGTAGGTATATTGGTTCAGAGGATAGGATTTCAACAGCATTTCACTGTCTTTCAACCTAAGAGTTTATTGGTTAGTTTGAGGCCTCCAGTTGCTGATTTTTTGAAAGTAAACACTCATGGAGTGTCAAGGGAAAATCCAGGTGAAAGTGCAGGAAGAGGAACAATAAGAGATTCATGGGGAAATATAAAGTCTCAGCGGTTTCTTCATATTATGGAACATCACAAACGAGCGTACATGCTAAAATAAGGGCTTTGTTAGAAGGTCTGGGGCTTTGTGACAGGTTGCAAGTGAAACACCTCATTGTGGAGTTGGATTCACAAGTGGTGTTAAACATAGTTCTAGACAAACAGCAGTCTACATGGCAGGTAGATTTCATGGTTCAGCAGATCAAGCAATAGCTTCTCAAGTTCAGCTGCAAATTCCAGCATGTTTTTAGACAAGGCAATAAACTAGTTGATTTTTTTTTAGACAATGTAGGATGAAATGATAAATATAATTCATTTATATGAACATTCTAATTTGTCTACTTTAGCTAGAGCTATTGTTAGATAAGATAAATTGGCTTGTGTCCAAGTTAGACTAATTAAATAGTATCACACTTTGTACAACTTGCTTGGGAGTTTTTGGTCTAACTCCCCTACTATGTATTTTATTTTTATTACCACTAAATGAATGATCAATCCCCTTCTAAGAAATGTAAGAATCGGTAATTTAACCCCAAAAGAAAATAAAAAATAAAAATAAAAAGAGAACCTCCATAAAATACAATTAATACTGATATTATTTGGTAAAACATAATGGATAGTTATATTCTTCAAAATGAGTATCTCCAAACGTACTACTGAAACAAAGTAGCTGGATTACATTAATATTATTAGCTGATTAGATCGCATTTGTATCTGATATTTGTTTAGCATATTTCAAGAAGTCTTATTACTAAAATTTCTTCAATAATGTAACATGATAGAGTCTATAATTGTCTAATTATTAATGTTGGTGAAACATCAAAATAAATAACTTAATGGTTGGCTAAAAAATAAAAGAAAGAAGAGAAAAAACAAGAGAAGATCAAAAATGTTTATAATAGTCAATGATTTTTATCAATTATATGTATAACAGGATTAAATTACTAATACAAAAATGAAATACAGCTAAAGTGAAACAAATTTTAATTACAAGGGGCTATGTATATTATACCTTGTAGACAGGAATATTATTGACGGCTTGATGAAAATTTTAATACTAGCAGCTAGAATCTTTTATCATTAGTCAATCGAAAAACTGCCTATTAATTTTGTTCAATGTGGCAAAGTGCAACTACGCAAATATTCAATGATGTTTATTATGATTAACTCAAATAGTATCTATTTATTACTAGTATTAATTTTGTATATAAAAGTTTGACATTTGTATGAAATTCATGGCTCAAATGATATTTATGTTTTTGCAGAAGGGAAAAGGTCCTAATATTCTCTTATATTTTATGTTTGTACTCTTTTAATTTTTTAATTCAAAATGATGCATTTTCGTCTCTTATAAATTCAAAACTTTTTGTCACTCAACACAATTATGAGTATATTTTGCCTTGAAATAGTCACTTGTATCACATGTTACATTTTTAAGGGACAAAAAAGACAATAAAGAAATCACAACACTAAATTTTCCAAAAAAAAAAAAAAAAAACACAACCACACTTGTCTAACCAGTCTACCACAATCTCCCTCTACCCTAACTCTTAGACGGCAAATGCACCAACCACTATCACCATCTCAAAACGATTCCCTCCGTTGTCTTCTTTTATCCCTAATTTTACTTTGCAAAAATATTATGTCAAATCAAATTAAGTGAAGATGCCAGTCCTGGGAATTAACCTTTTGATCTAAGGAGACTGAGAGGGAGTTTTGAGGGTAAGGAAGTCGTCGAATCCAAGAGTAAAAGAGTAAGAGGTGCTTGAGTGTTAAGGTATGAGGCATGAATGAGTGAGGAGTTTGGAGTGATAAAATGAGAAATCGGCTACGGGAAATGAACCAATTGGAATAAGGGAATGAGGCTAAAGCTACGGGAGGTAGGGAAAGGGGCTAGGTTTGCGAGAGAGCACGGAAGAGGAGGGAGAAGACTATGGGAGGAGGGAGGGATTTAGGAAAGGGTTACCAGAATAGAAGGAGATTGAATGCTATGAGAAGGATGGGGAAGAAGGCAAAGTTGCATAAGGAAGGGGGAAGATAGGAGGGAGAAGGGCTACGAAGGAGACGGAGTAGTGTTGTTGCTACATGGAAAGGAAGAAGAGGGTTAGGACTGCTAGAGGAAGGGGTAGTGAGGGAAGCGAAAGGGATGGTGATAATAGGTTAGAATTTTTGGGTAGTGATGGAGAAAGTTTTAGGCAACGTAATTTAGTTTTTGTTTTTGTGTTATTTATTTTGCCCTGAAAAATGTGACATACGATACGCATGTGACTAAATCAGGGCAAAAAATATCCCTTAATTTTGTCAACGGAGCAAATTCGTATCCTAAATTTGTGTGGGGTGACAATTAATCAATTGAATAAAAGGGACTAAAAAAGTATAAACGTAAAATGTAAGGGACTAGTAGGTTATTTTTGCTTTGCAAAAAGGGCTTATTTGATATTTTATGAATATTTGAAGACTAAATTCCATTAAACCTTTCATAGTTTAAGGACAAAGTTGCAGAAATTAAAAGTTGAGACTAATTACTTTGCTTTCTATCACCATTTATATTGCAATTAACATCAATTATAAGAATAATTAATGGTAATAAAGACCATATATATGGTATATAAGAACATCTCTTATATTGATTGTAATTAATATACCTTGACAACGTTGTCAAAAAAAAATATAGTTTGACAACGAAATGTAGTTTAGGTTGTAAAATATTTTTTTATTGCTTATTGATCAAAGATTTGAATCACTAGACAATAAGTTAGAAAATAGGTGGAAGGGGTAGATTTAAAAATATATATATTGTAATTAATATACCCAAACTATAGTTGTAGTAATGACGTATTTCTTTAAAACATCTAGTACAAAGGAATTTGGAGAAATTTATTTAATGATTATTTTTCGTGCTATATTTTATTCTCTTTATTTTAGAATTTTTATTACATAATAAATTTCGGTCACTCAATCCATAAGGAACACTCCCCTATAGAGCAACAAATGCACTAGGATTAACGAACAACCCCCACGAAAAATCTCTTATACACATCTAGATGTGTATAAGGAGAACAGGATGGTACTATTCTGGTACTGTTCTATAGCGACATATGAATCTAAGCAGTTACCACTGGTCCCACTTTAACATTAACTTCCATGGTCTTCTTGATCTCACATCTTGGCTCTTTGGCCTGGAATTTAAATCCAGCATATAGTTTCATGTAATCATCAAAAACAAATTTTGGGTAGACTTCTTTTCTTTCCTCTGCTTCTTTTATACAATAGTGCTGGTGCTGGATAAATGACTGCATCACTTCCTGGATTGTAGAATGAAGCTATTGACATCCTGTTTCCGTCCGTTTGAGCTATCACCCTATGGAGCACACTTTTGTATTTACCGTTGGTAATCACCTGTGTTTAATTTGTCAGGTCATTAGAATTCGATTTCACTTGAAAATAAGTAAAGGAAAAAAAACAATATTAATTGCTTACTAAAAATTTGAAAATATTTTAGTTTCATATATTACATTACTCCATTCATTTCACTTATTCTCTTACTCTTTGACTTCAGTTTTTAGGTAAATAGCTAAATTTTGTAATGAAAAATTTATAGTGTTCATTTGATTTCTAAAGAAATTTTTTAACAAAATAGAAATTTATATCAAATATAGATGCATGTAAATCTAAACTTTTTACAAAGTTTTTAAAAAAATTATAAATGATTGAGTTACGAAAATTTAATGTATTGAAAAAAAAAAAAGTAAAACATATAATATCTTTATACCTCAAGTTGGTCGCCAAGATTGACCACAATAGAATGTCGCATAGGAGGGACATCAACCCATTGATCATCCTTGAGGAGTTGTAGACCACTTACTTTGTCATCTTGGAAAAGTAAGATAATCCCACCAGCATCAGTGTGTGCCCGAAGTCCCTTGATTAATTCTGGGCGGGGACATGGTGGGTAGTTGCTAACCTTTGTGCCAAAATTGGGACCTTTTGAGCCATAAAAGGCTTTCTTCAAATACCCCTTCTCTAGGCCAAGATTTTCACACAGCAAGTCAAGAAGTTCCTCTAGCTAATTTTTCCAATCTTAAAGCAAAGTTCTTCATGATTTTCCTGCATCATTGACAGAATTATAAGGAAATTTTGATTGGATAGGAGGGGAGAAAGAGATTAAAAAAAAGGTTAAATATGAAATGTATATCTTTCTGTTTATGAGTTGACTAGGACAATTTTACGTATTTTAATAGAAGGACTAATTTTTTAATGGAAAATAGTTGGCAAATCAAAGTCTCTCTGTTTCTAAAGAAGAGACAGAGAAGAATGGAAGCATGTGCCGCATGTTCAATACTTCCTGTTATGTTGCGACCTTGAATTAACTACCATCTTTTATACTTTTTATGTTAAGGTCAAGTATTATTCTTCTTCCGCACGTCTTATGGAGCACACTTCAAGAACGCAAAAAATGATGTTGCTAAGACTTTTTCCAAAGATATAAGCAATATTGAGAGCACGAATTACAGGCTTTAATCTTAAAATTCTCAAGTCATTACTAGATAAATTATCTATTGGAACCATTTAATATAGCTAACTTATCGGTTATCAAGAGTAATAGATAAGTATAAAAACAAAATTGGGGAATTCTAAAGTTTAGTTGAGGGAACTATTCTCTTGACTTTAAGGATTTGTACAGTATAAGTTTTTAAAACATATAGTATTGTATTGTACAAACCCTTAAACCACAAGAGAATAGTTCTCTAAAAAAACTGTAAAATTTACCATATGAAGTTGTTTATAGTTTAGGTAATACGTACATATATCAAGTGAAGGTATATTATAAATAAAGAACATATTACATATGGATACTTATATCATGTAATACAGAGTATCACATATTGGTAATCATGCTTTTAATTTTGTTATACTTAATGTTACTAATAACCATCTATTGATGGAAAAAAAAAAAAGGTGCCTTAAAATCTTTTAATGGAGGAAGAATAATGATTGATTACCTATATTGATCATCAAGATCAGGGACTTCCGAAATGTTCGATACAGGTAGATGGCGCAGGAAGAATGTGCTCTCCCATCTAATCCATATCAGTAATCTCAGCTTGTATGCCCTCTAAAGCTTTGCTTGCCATCAACTCCTTGAACCTCTGTTCCATACACTTCTTGTAATGCCCTTTTGTCAGTCTTTCCACTGTGTCCATTACCTCATGTGGAATTCCATGGTTCACCAACTATAACAAATTCAAAAGAAAAAAAATGATTAATTAACATAAATATCTTATAACCAATAACAGAAATCAACATGGTATAATTACAAAGTATACGAAAATCTTAAGTGAAATACCTCAAAGAAGCCCCAATTTTCACAAGCATCCTTTATTATCTCCATGGTGGCTGCTCTCTCAACACCATTGAGCTTTTCCATGTTGATGACTGGGAAGTTCTCCATATCTCTGACTAGCCTCTCTAGTGACTTTTTTTCTTGCCTAAAACAAGTGTTTTATGTGTGTTCTGTGTGTGACTTGGATTCCGGGGTCTCAATTTATAGGAGAGCCAGCTGGGGTGGAATTTGGAGAATAGAGATTCCGTGGAGAAAGAGAGGCAAATAATTGTAGTAATGCGGTCCAAAAGGTAGTAAAAGCAACGAAATTTCCATTTTGTTTTGGTTGGCCCACCATGAATTCCAGTGTTTTTAAGATCATTTTGCCTTGTTCAACCATCTTAGCGCAAGTGCCAAGGACCCACTTCTGATGGCTTTGCATTTTCTTCGTATTTTGGCCAAAGCATGTGTTCCTCAATTTTTTTCTGGTTTAAATACGGTAAACTCTTTGATATTTTGTACCAAACTGTCTAATATATTTTTTTTTTTCTTACTTTGTTCTTTTCTTTCATTAACAATTTGACTATTAAAAAGTTAAGAAAGATACTTTTACCTTAGACACTATAAAAAAACATAAAATTAACTCCTTAAACTTTATTATTTTTGTCATTTTTGTCCCTAATTCTAGTTTTCTATCAATTAATCTAGATAGTCCTTAATAAAAATAAAAATGTAATCAAAACAACTAAAAATATAATGATGCCTACCAACACCAATGGTTTTCTTAAAATACTTGTGAAAGAAATTTTAATACAAAAATTCTCTAATATTATCTGCATTTTTTAGTCTTTTCATTATATTTTATTTTAATGTAAAAGCAAATTTTTAAATATACGAAATCCATAATCATCTATTAAAATTCTATCAGTCTCTTTTCATTTTGCTTTTCTTTATGTTTATCTAAAATGATTTTCTTCTTACTTTTTTTCCCTTTGTTAATATAATTTAACTATCACCTAAATTACATGAAATAATTTTATACATATAAACTAAAACTCAAATTAAAATAATTTGGATGAAACGACTTTAATAATTCATCAAATAATTTAAAATTAATTATTTCATCGTATTTTTAAATTTCAAATATTAAAAAAGCATAAGTAGAGAAATAAAATATTAATTAATTTAGAGCATATCTATATTTTTAACAATATTTACAACATTATTTCTTTTTATTTATACTAAAATATTTAATGATACAAAACTTATATGTAGGGACTAAAGTGAAATAATTGTTTAAACCTTTATGTTTGGATCAATGGATTTGAGAAAGAATTTGAAATCCATTCATTTTTGGAGGAATTTATAAAGTTAAAATGGATAAATTTCAAATCCAACTAAATTAGAAAGTTATTTAAAATCCTTCACTTTACACTTTTTAGTTTGGGTGGAGTTTATTCATTTATTTTGACTTTACAAATCCTTTCAACAATGAGTGAATTTCAAATTCTTTCTCAAAGAATCAATTGGCCTATCCAACTTTGTAAGTATTATAATCTTTTTACTTTTATCCTCTAAAGGAAAGTGAGCGTTGATTTATAATGTGGAAAAATTCTATGATTCTTAGCCAATCACATTATTGTGTTTTGAATATTTGTATAATATAATATTATTTATTTTAAATATTTACACAATATAAATCTTAATAACAACGTTATGATACGTTAACGGGAATTATAAAATTCCCCTATAATGTATTTGTTTGTGTCATTATATATCCATAGTATATACTTTCAAATTAATATACAAGAACTTAAAGTTAATTATTTCATTCTATTTTATTTATTTTTCTAAAGAAATTTAATTATTAAAAATTCATTTATAATTGATTGAAAATTTGAGAATACACATTTTATCAATATTTTCATCATATTACTAGTAATTTGCAAATATTTTATATTAATAAAAATATATTTGAGTGATCCCCTAATTAAACTAATACCTCACCAATACACTTTTCCTGTCGGGATTCCTTATAGTTTAAACTACTTCATGAGCTTAAGAATATTTTCAAAAGGTGACTCCCGCGTATGAATTTCTCATAGATCGTGCCATGTCTAAGCACACGATTGGGTTAATATATTTTTTTTATTAGTATTATCAAGGTTAATCCTCCACTCCTCATTTTTTATTTTCCCCCTCCAGTTCCCCTTTGTACCAAACCTTGGCACCATGAGGTAGTTTAGATTGCGATTACATAGTAATCAAGTACTTATGGATGAGCGAGTTCTTTCCGGCTTCTCCATTCCTTCATGCTTATCTTCTTTGCTTAATTGCGTTGGTCATGCATGAAAACCTTGTAAACGTGATATTCTTTGTTGGAAGACTAAACCAACTTTAAAAGTTCCTATTTAATTTTAGTATTTTTTATTGGCGTTAGTTTGTAGTAGTTTAATTATTTTAGACTAAGTAATTTAATCAGTAATTACTGTCTGACCATGTTGATTGCTGCCAAGTTTATGAGCTCATATATAGATATGAATATATTATAGTATTTTTCTAAGAGAATTTTACGGATTTATTGAGAGAGTTTGAAGAATTTATTGAGAGTTTGTCTGTTTGAGATATTAATAAAATTATTTCTTCTTCCCATATATTTTTGTGCGTGATTATTTTATTCTTTCAATTTCTAAATTTTATTCTTTCAATTTCTAATTCTGTGGCTAGTATCGAAAAATTCTAAAAATTTAGGGTTTAACAACTGATATCAGAGTTAGGTTTCCAGGTTAGTCCTGGGGTTTTTCCGCTGTTAGAGTTTAGGCACAAGGTTTGCCCAAGAGAATTCAGTTATCAAAGTTAGGTCACAAGATTGATCCCGAAGTATTCAGTTGTTGAGAGCAAAACCATTAAATTGGTCTAGAGTTCTCAGATTGATTGTGACTGTCAAAATAGAGATCAGAGAAGGATCCTGTTAGAATTATTGATTGCTGCAGAATTACGAGATTGGAGGATTTGATTCATTTATCAGCCAGAGATATCAAAAATTGCAAGAGAAAAGAAATTATTCAAGTATACATAAATTGTTGAATTATGATTGATGAGTTTAGAGATCTGATTGATGGTGAAAAGTGTTGCATATTAACTCCAATAAGTAAAAATCTAGCTCATATCTGAATTGGTTTTTAAGGGTGGAAAAATACGTCAAACAATGTATTTTAGATGATTTTCTCTGTTATATTGTTGTAGATTCTTTAAGAAGAAAAGTTAGAACGGAAAAGAAAAATTATTTTTTTCAGATAATGCGTAAAACATTGTCTGAATGTCTTTTAAGAAATTGTATTCATCATTCTAGTGTACCTTGGATATTTCTGAATAGATATGTACTATGTTTTGCAAGATATTGAATCTAATTATGCTATTAAACCAAGATTTGGTTGGACATGGGTGGTAGATTTTGAGACTAATAGATTTGTTGATGACATGGAAAGTTGTGAAGATTTTTATGAGGTTAAAAATTTTGATTTGCATATGTTATTTAGAATAATTGAAATTCGGATGATAAATTTGTCAAAGGAAAAGAATCTCTTAATTTGGTAGATAAAAAAGAAATTATTGATGGTAAATATATTAATGAGAAGGAAGAAATTGTTAAATTGGTATAAAAAAAAAAAAAGAAGAAATATAGACAATATTTTGGTTGTATCCAACTCTCCCCATGATGAAGTACAGATTAATCTAAATAATTCTAAAATTGAGGATGTAAGGTTGATTATTCAAGATTCATCAATTGATGAATTTTTTGATCCAGTTGATGCTGTTGATTTTATTGGAGTTGAAAAAGTATTTGAAGAAACAAATTCGCACGAAGTTAAAAATTTTATTGTTGATGTGAATAAATTTTTTGACAACTGTGGTAGTGATTTTTTTGAATTATTTAGTGGTGAAAATTATTTTCAAAAGAAAATCTATGACTTCTTATTTCTTGAGAATTATGTGGTTAATTTTGATGAAGAAAACCTTGGTGTCTTTGAGAATGAAAGGGTAAATATGTATGAGTTCTTATAAACTAGAAGTTTTCTATTTAATTTTAGTATTTTTTTTGAATCAGTTTTTATACAGTTTAATTATTTTAAGAGTAAGTAGTTTATTTAGTAATTACTATGCGGTTATTTCTTGCTATCCAAGTTTGTGAGCCTATATATAGGGAATATATTAGAGTATTTTTCTGAGAGAGTCTAAAGGATTTATTGAGAGAGTTTGAAAATTTTATTGAGAGTTTGTCTGTTCGAAATATTAATAAAATTATTTTTTTCTCCCATATATTTTTGTGCGTGATTATTTTATTTTTTCAGAATTTCTAATTTTGTGGCTGGTATTGAAGAACTCTAAAATTTAGGGTTCTACATTCTTTTTAATTTTTACATGTCATTTGCATTTTTTCAAGATGCCCAATTTGTGTCATTCTTAAATTTTTTCTCTTTTGTACTTTTCCCACCAAATTAAAGATATGTTCTTTTATATTTAAGATCTTATTCTTGCATAGGTAAAATATATAAATGTATGTATATGAGTCACATGTAAAGCCAAGAATATGAGATGCAAGAATAGGGGCATGTGTTTTGGAATTTTGTAGAAGGCAAATATATTGTTGAAGAATATACACAATACATATGAGATACTTTTCAAGATTTGGTTAAATTCATTTTCCTCTGTTGGGTTTTGCTTTATTTTCATAATAATCCCTTAATCTTTTAGATGGGTCTACTTTCAACTTAACATATTGCATTTACATATTACCTAAAGTATTTTAAACTTCGTTGAAGCCATTGCAAGGTTGATGTGTAACTCCAAACCTGTCCGTCATAATAAATTAGCAAAATGTTCAAGTTTTCCAATTCTAATAATTCAAATTTTGTGATTGATTAAGTTTTTCAACTCTGATAATCCAAAAAATGGACATCAACATGTAGGGTTTTAAAGTTGATTGAGATTATTCATGCTTCTTAAGCTAGGCTTTGAAGTTCATTTTTAAGTTAGTTTTCTTACTTGACTTAGTTTTCTTACTTGACTGAACTAAAAAGATGTAGTATAACTCTGAATTTTCATATGTTCTTACTTGTTACGTTAAGATATATAAGGTCTACTTCATCTATCAATTAGATGCCTATGCTAATTAAGATATTTAAGGTTATAGGATTATAAAGAATCACTCTTCCATTGTATCTATAGATTGGCACGATTATGTATTCCATGCCATCGTGATCTGTTATCAGGGGAGGTAAGTTTTAGGTATATCAAACTCCAAGGACCATTTAGGCAAATTTAAGTAGCAAGAGAGGTCATTCAGCCACCGGTGGCTAAATTAGTTGGATATCTCCTCCTTAGTGTAAAGAAATTTTTTTTGCTACTTACACCACATTGTGGGGTAAGTATTTTAAACCATTGGATGGTTGAAAAGTGTTGGAAAAAAAATATTAACCAAAGAAAGGAAAATAATCCCAGAATAAACCACCAACAGTTAAAAATGATAATCATAATTCAAGAATTAGAATAGCCTGATTAGAGTCGAGACACTCTAAATAACATTCTCCTTAGGAGTGATACACCCTCTACTGCATTGGATTAATATATACAATGATCTTCAAGTACGTTCCGATGCAGCAAAACAGTACACATGAACTGAAAATACCCTTATACTCAAATTATTTGGATATGTGATTTATTACTGTAATTGTATGGGATGTAGGAATATAAATATGGATATGGATAGGGAGAATTTAACTAATGTAATATAATTTTAATAGCATATGTTGTCTGATAAATTTTTCCTAAAGTTGAAGTGTCCTATTTATAGTATTTTAGGACATAAGAAATAGCAGTTAGAAGAGATAAAAAATTTTAACGTTACATTCCTTGATTTTGTGATATCCGTTAGTAGTGTAACGTTAGAATAATTAGAGATATCTACTCTCTTGATTTTATAAGTTGATTATAGTTAGGAACGTATCTTAAGGAGGGAGTTGAAAGACTCCTTCCAAGTTGTGTAAATGGGTGGGTTCCACAAGAGTCCCACTCTCAGTTAATTTTAAATTACTATTAACAATCCCTCTCATAATTTAAAATTTATGGTTTGAATACTTTTACTGTGTAATAGGTGTAGGTATCTTCTAGATTTAAATCCACACTTACTTACAGTAAGTCTTAGTTTGAAGGAATATAGTGAATTAAAAAATTTAGAACTAGATCCTTTAAACCAAACTTTAACTTATCACTAGCACGGTTAGATGCATTAAACGGTCATACGCACGTATCTCGTTTTCATAAGTGTTTTTAGGAAATAGCCTTAACTTCCCATAGCAGCGACCTCACTACTACTACACTTATATTGGTGTATTCTCCAAGGGTAATTTATGATCATTACCCCATAGATATTTGCTTTAGACACATTCAGAAATTAACTCTTCCTTATAATACTACCACAATAATGAGCACCACGTCTTAGGACTACGACTAGGAAATACCCCTCGTAAAAAATAATAATAATAAAAATGTGCTCATTCGAGTCACTTTGCAGTTTTGTTTTTATCTATTGAACCTCATTCATGGGATTTCCAATCATAGAGGTTAGGTGTTAACTGCAATGACTACTTATAGGCTTCAGTCCCATTCCCTTCGATATTTCAATGATTAGCTTTCGAGCTAAACTTTTTGTTAATGGATCAGCCAAATTATTTTATGACTTCACAAAGTCAAGTGTGATTACACCTTGAGATAACAATTGTTTAATAGAGTTGTGGCTCAATTTGACATGTCTCATCTTTTCATTGAAATTGGCATTCTTTGCTTTAGATATTGTACCCTGATTATCACAATGAATATGAAATAGGGTCACAGCAAGAACAGGCATTGTTAGTAAAGGCAAATTAGATAGTAGATATTTTAACCATTCAGCTTCAATACATGCCAAATCTAAAACAATAAATTTAGCTTCCATTATTGATCTAAAAATTAAAGATTGTTTACTAGATTTCCAAGAGATTGCATGTGCACCTAGTGTAAAAAACATAACCACTAGTGACTTCGGTTTCATCGAATCGTGATGTAATTATCCTTCTAATACAGGTGGATATTCAAAATAGTGAAGTCCATAATCAATAGTACCTCTTAGGTATTTGAATATTTTTTATATGCCTTTGCCAATGATCTACACTTGGATTGCTACTGTATCTACTCAATTTAGAGACAGCAAAAGAAATATCAAGTCTTGTACAATTAGAAAGATACATCAATAACCCAATTTTTTGTGAGAATTTATGTGTAAAACACCCTCACCATTATTTTTCCTCAACCGAATATTATTATTATATGGAATAGAAACTAATTTCATATTATAGTGATAATTAATTTTTTTCAATAAATATTCAATATTATGTGATTGTGTTAACACAATTCCAGTCTCATTTTTTTATTAATTTAATGCCTAAAATGATATTAGCTTGTCCCATATCTTTCATATCGAAATTGCATCATAAGAAATTTTTTGTTTCTTTAATCACATTTGAATTTGTTCCAAACAATTAAAATGTCATCTACGTATAAGTAAAGAATTACACAATCACTATCAAATTTTTCAAATACACATATTTATTTATGGGTTAAAGACTAAAACCATTACAATGTATAACATTATCAAAATTTTCATGCCATTGTTTAGGAGCTTGTTTTAACCCATAAAGTGATTTAACAAGTTTAAAAACTTTATTTTCTTGCCCAGGAACAACAAAACCTTCAGGTTGATCCATATATATTTCCTCATTGAGATCACAATATATATGGATACTGTCTCTTATACATCCATTTGATGTATTTCTAGTTCTATAATTTGAAGCAATTAATTATCTAATAGTGGTAATACGAGTTACAGGAGAATAAGTGTCAAAAAAAATCTTTACCTTCTTTTTTGAGATTTAAAATCTTTTGCTACACAAATTGCTTTAAAATTTTCAACAAAAGCATCATGTCTAATTTTTTTCTTAAAAATCCATTTGCATTCTATAATTTTATTTCCAGGTGAAAGATTAGAAATGCAAGTCTGATTAGACATGATAGAATCCATTTCACTATCTATGGCCGTTTTCCAAAAATGAACATCAGAAGATGTCAGAGCTTCATTATATGTTTTAGGATCACTTTCTACTTAAAAAGTATAAGAATCATTTCTAAATGATTTTTCTATTCTTATTCTTTTGCTCCTTCTTTGTTCTATTTGAGAATCATTTTTCTCATTATTGTTTGCATTAGAAGTTCACCAATTGACCTATTAATTTTTTACTTCATTCGAAAAATATTTTCATAAAATATTGCATTTCTTGATTCCATAATAGTATTATTAGAAATTTCTAAATGTTCAAAATTATTAAATTACAAAAGACCTATAACCAATACTATCAAAATAATATCCTATAAATACACAATCAATAGTTTTAGGACCTAATTTTCTTTTCTTAGTGTCAGGCACCATAACCTTTGCCAAACTTCCCCACATTTTTATGTATTTTAAATTAGGTTTTCTATTTTTTCAATATTCATTAGGTGTTTTATTCAAATTTTTGTACAGAATAAAATTAAGGAAATGACAGGCAGAAAATAAGGCTTTACCCCATAAATTATTAGACAAACCAGAACTAGCTAACATTGCATTTACAATATCTAATAAAGTTCTATTTTTTCTTTCTGCTATCCCATTAGATTGAGGTGAATATGCTAATGTTTTTTGATGTATTATGTCATGTTGTTCAAAAAATTCTTCCATTTCAATTGAAGTATATTCTCTGCCCCTATCATATCGTAATATTTTTATTTTATTTTCTAATTGATTTTCTTCAAGAGCTTTATAAATTTAAACTTATAGTGGACTTTTTTGATTGATACCAAATATACAACAAAAAATTTTCAAATATCATCAATAAATGTTATAAAATATCTTTTGCCATCCTTAGTCAAAATATTATTTAAATCACATACATCACTATGTATTAGTTCTAACAATATAGTATTTCGCTCAACAGATTTAAAAGGTTTTTTTGATAGTTTTGATTAAACAGAAATTTGACATTTTTCTTTTTTACTCACATCAAATTTTGGTATAAGTTGCATGCTCATCATTTTCTTAATTGTATAAAAATGTATATTCCCGAGTCTACCATGCCAATTGTCACAATGTTCAACACTTGCAACACAAGAAGTAGATGAAAAAATATTTTTATCATCCAGTATATTAAGTTTAATCAAACCATCACAAACTTAATCTTTTCCAATAAAAAACCTCTAAAAGAAATTTCAACTTTATTTGATTTCATAACAAGTCTGAAACCTTGTTGCATTATTAAGGTATTACTAATCAAATTGCCTGTCTCTTATACACATCTAGATGTGCATAAATCTGCCACGCTCCTATTTCCCATAGTGACAAATTTTATGGTTGATTCTGATAATCAGAAATTTGGTTTTTGTCAATACACACATAAATATTAGCCCTAGAATCTAAATAACCAATGTCTTGAATTTTCAAGAAAATGGTTTTTGAATCTACTGACAAAATACCTGTCATTTAGGTTGGATGATTTAGCCCCCGAAGTCACAACATTGACTTGTGGGTTTTGGGATACTAGAGAACGATATGTTTTGTTATTTTGAGCTTTGTTGAAGAAATATTCCTTAACTTTGTGATTTATTTTTCCACTAACATAGCAACCAACAGGCTTTCTTGAATTGAAATTATTATTATTATTCTTAGTGGTATTTTTATTGTAATTATTATTGAATTTTCTCTTGTTATTCCTTTTCTTAAAATGTGCAGGTTTAGGTTTATGAATATTTTCAACAAACGCAAGATGTTTGGGCTGAAGTTCAGAAACTTTACTTTTCTTTTGTTTTCTCTATGCTTTTCTTCTATTATTAAAGATACTAATAACTCATTGAAAGAAAATTTTCCAGGCTTTTGTTTCAAATCCCTAGCAAACTCAGACTAGGAATGAGGAAATTTTTTAATCAAAGAGGCAACAAGAAAATAATTAGATAATTGCATACCATTCCTGTTCATATGAAATATAATATTTTGAAATTCATGAGTTTGTTCAGTAATAGTTTTTTGAACAATCATTTGAAAATCCAAAAAATATTCAGCATAGTATTTTTTCAGACCAGCATCTTCAGTTTCGTATTAATATTCTAAGGCATCCCACAATTCAATAGCAGTTTTGGTAGTACAAAAAATACTATAAATTGAAGGAGACAAGGCACTTAAAATTCTACCATGACACAACAAATCATTATTAGTATCATCAACAGATTTTTTGGTAGAATCAAAAGAATCTGGTGTCTTGTCAATTCTTAGACAGAGAATGCAAATGGATTTTTAAGAAAAAAATTAGGTTGATGCTTCAGTTGAACTATTGTAGCAAAATGTTTTCTAAATAAAAATTCTAGTAATTAATTATATCACTCCCAAGACTATTGGGAAAAAATACTAATCAAAGAAAGGAAAATAATCACAGAATAAATCACCAAAAGTTAAAAAAAAAATAATAATAATTTAAGCATTAGAATAGCCTAATTAGGGTCAGGAACGCTAAATAGCGTGCTCCTTAGGAGTGATACGCATATTTAACTGATTTATTACTGTAATTGTGTGGGATGTAGGAATAAAAATATGGATATTGATAGGGAAAACTTAAGTAACGTAATATAATTTTGATAGCATATGTTGCCTGATAATTTTTTCTAGAGGAGAAATCTCCTATTTATAGTAACTAAAAATTGCACAAGTGCTCTGTATGTGATTGATAAGGGTATATTAAAAATTATTTGAATTACATATATTTTTATTTCTCTGTTTTAGTGTTTAAGGAACTTTATATTCATGAAAAATTATAAACATATAAAAACCTATACAAACTTGAACTTTGAAAACTTGATGCGTTGATCTTAAAAATCAAATTATGACAAAATAAATAAGACGGAGGTAGTAATAACTTTCAAATTTATTATTATTGCATTTGAGTAATATTTGTCTTTTCTCCAGAATATGTATATAATCGTAAATAATTATAAAAGTTGGGCCAAATTTGTAGAATTATATTAGAAATTAAAGAATAATTCCTAAAACAAAATTACATCTTGATGTTGATAATGTGGTTAACTAACTTGATTTGAAATATAGGGAAAGATAAATTTTGTTTTAAGAATCGGTAGTGAATTTTTAAATTAAAATAAAGTAATTGAAATGTTGCAATAAAAGGAATATTATATGCATGTTTGCTTATCCTCCTTTGCTATTGAGACTTGTGATATATTGTAAATCGTGGAATTGGATAAACAATATACTGGTTTCAACTTCATGGTGGGTTACTTATAAGGCAGGCGTAGAAGAATTTTTTAATGAAAATAATGATGAGTTCTCTATAGTTTTGTGGTGGTCGGATATTATCCTCATTCTCAAGTATTATGGTTGTTATAATGTATAGTGGTGGTTTTTATTAGTATACACTGTCATTATGTAATATACGGATTTACTTATATCCAATTTCAATATTGCAATATAAGGAAGAAGTTAGTATTCATTAATTTAGATAATGATGGAAGGTCGTTTTTATTTTAAAAGAATCATTCTTAATTCGTTTTCTTAGGACTCATTAATTAGAAAATTATTTAATTAATATTCATTTCCCATTTAATTGTTAACCTTTCAAAGTTCCCTAATACCATTTTTTTTTGATATGCGTGAAAAACTAAAATAAAGAGTATTTTATGATTTCAATATGTTAAAAATAAGAATCTCATTCTCTAGACGTAGTCAGGAATTAGTATT
Organism: Cinchona pubescens; assembly: GCA_025175665.1. Lineage (NCBI taxonomy): Eukaryota > Viridiplantae > Streptophyta > Magnoliopsida > Gentianales > Rubiaceae > Cinchona > Cinchona pubescens. The sequence continues at coordinate 161,115 of JANKKI010000271.1, read as the reverse complement.
CATTAATTAGAGAATGATTTTATTAGAGTTCATTCTTCATTTAATTATTAATTTTTCAAAATTTCCTAAATACCCCACATTTTGTGATGTTTGGAGTGCTGAACTAATGTACATTTTAGGAATTAAGGGCATTTTTACTTTAAAAGAAATAATGTTTTTTGATAGTTACATTTCCTTTTTTAAAAGGCTATTCATTAATTAGAAAAAGATTGAATTAAACTCTAATTTAATACAATTAAAAAACAAAAGTAAAAAAGTTAATTGTTATTTTGTTTTGAAAATTAAGGGACTTTTTTACTTTAAAAGAGATAAGCAGTTTTATACAGGGCGGTTCATTTTCTTTTTATTTTTTTTCAGGCGATTGTTCATTTTCTTACTGTTCATTAATTAGAGAATTATTTAATTAGTATTCATTTTACAGTTAATTGTATTAATTTTGAAGTTAATTGTTAATTTGTTTTAGGAATTAAGAGTTGTTTTTACAAATAAAAGAAATGTGTTTTTTGATGGTTCATTTTATTTAATTTTTTTAAAGGTAGTTATTCATTATCTATACTGTAAATAAAAGTAAAGAAAATTTAATTGTTTTTGATATTTTTCATTCCTAAAATGTTTGAAGTTAGTACTTTTTTTTTTAAAAAAAAAAAATTAAGAGGCGCTTTTACTTTAAAAGAAATAGTTTTGTTATGGCTTTTTTCTTTAGGTGAACTATTCATTTTCTTAGTTTTTTGACGTCTCATTTTCTTTCTTTCGTTTAGGTGGCTGTTCAGTTTCTTAGCATTCATTAATTAGAGAATTTTTTTATTAGTCTTCATTTTGTAGTTAATTGTATTCATTTTGCAAGTTAATTGTTACTTTTTTCAAAATTTTCTAAATACCCCTTATTTTATGATGCTTGAATTACTAAATCAAAAGACATTTTAGGAATGAAAAATATCAAAAACAATAAGCTAGTAGGTATTATTAAGAGCCAATTTTACTTTAAAAGAAATGGTTTTTTGACGGTTCATTTTCTTTTTTTTTTTAGTTGTCTGTTCATTTTCTTAGTGTTCATTAATTAGAGATTTATTTAATTAAAAAATCTTTATTTCTGAAGTAACAGTATTAATGTTTTTTTAACTACCCCTCATTTTATGATGTTTGAAGTACTAAATCAAAAGGCATTTTAAGAGTCATTTTCAATTCTTGAAATTAATGGTTTTTTGTCAGTTAGTAATTCCTGTCTTTTATTCACATCTAGATGTGTAGAAAGAGACAGCTCTAATTACTAAACACTAAGAAAATGAACAGTCGTTTTTGTCGGTCCAAATAATTTGATTACAAAGGGTAACTATTCATTTTCTTATTGTTCATTAATTAGAGAATTATTTATTAGTCTTCATTTTGCAATTAATTGTATTCATTTTGAAGTTAATTCTTATTTTTTTGTAGAAATTAAGAGGCACTTTTACGTTAAAAGAAATAGTTTTTACGATTTTTTCGGTGATTTTTCATTTTCTTAGTTTAGTTTTTTGAGACGACTGTTCATTTTCTTAGTGTTTAGTAATTAGAGAATTATTTAACTAGTATTCATTTTATAGTTAATTGTATTCAATTTGAAGTTAATTCTTATTTTTTTTTCAGGAATTAATGAGCTCAATTTTTTTTTTTAAGTGACTGTTCATTTTCTTAGTTAAATTTCCCTAAATACTTCTCATTTTATGTCGCTTTAAGTACTAGATCAAAATGTATTTTAGGAATGAAAAATGTCATAAACAATAAGCTAGTTGGTAGCCATTTTTAGTTTAAAAGAAATAATTTTTTGACAGTTCATTTTTTTTTTAGGTGACTATTCATTTTCTTAATTTTTATTAATTTACGAATTATTTAATTACTCTTTATTTTTCAGTAAATTGTATTCATTTTGAAGTTAACTGTTATTTTGTTTTAGGAATTAATAGGGACTTTTACTTTAAAACAAATAGCTTTTTGACGGTTCATTTTTTTAAGTAACTATTCATTTTCTTAGTTTTTTGACGGCTCATTTTTTTTGGGTGACTATTCTTTTTATTAGTATTTATTAATTAGAGAATTACTTAATTACATCTTGACAGTGTAGTTAATTGAATTCATTTTGCAGTTAACAATGACTTTTTTAAAATTCTCTCCTAAGTACCCCTCATTTTATGCATAAGAGAAGTACTAAATCAAAAGGCATTTTAAAGGTCATTTTTACTTTGAAAGAAATGATTTTATGATGGTTTGTTTTCTTTTTCTTTTTTTGGGTAATTGTTCAATTTCTTAGTGTTCATTAATTAGAGAATAATTTAATTAATTTTCATTTTGCAGTTAATTGTATTCATTTTGAAGTTAATTGTTATTTTATTTTAGGAATTAAGAGGCGCTTTTACTTTAAAAGAAATAGTTTGTTGACGACTCATTTTTTTCGATGATTGTTCATTTTTATTTTGACGGCTCATTTTCATTTTTTTAGGTCACTATTCAGTTTCTTAGCGTTCTTTAATTAGAGAATTATTTAATTGGTCTTCATTTTTTAGTTAATTGAATTCATTTTGTAGTTAATTGTTATTTTTTCAAAATTCTCTAAATACCCCTCATTTTATGATGCTTGAAGTACTAAATTAAAAGACATTTTAGGAATGAAAAATATCTAAAAACAATAAGTTAGTTGGTACTTTTATATACATATAGATATAGATATAGATAGATCTTGTCTCTGATAAATATCTTTTAAGATAATTGACAGAGGGTATATATGAATTTTTACTCAGTATATGAATTTTCTTTTCGATAGTCTCGTTTTCTTTTTTTGGATAGTATTTGTTGGAGTATTGCTAAAATTTTTATTAGGATATTAATTTTTTTTTTTTTTTGTTTAGGATGATTTTTGATAGAGTTAGACATTTATTTCTTATTGACTTTTCTAATTTATTTAATTCCATTTCTTTAATTTTTTTTAATGCCCTTTCTTTAAATAATTGTAAAGTATCTAACTGGGGGTATTTTTGGAACAAAAAAATGTCAAAAACATTAAACTGTTCATACTTTTATATATAGTATAGTATAGATAGATATAGATAGATCTTGAAATTGATAAATACTTTTAAGATGATTATCACGTATATAGGAATTTCGATACTTAGTAGACACAATTTATCTTTTCGAGATTCACATTTTTTTTTTTTTACAGTATTTGTTGTAGTATCGATAAAATTTTATTAGGATATTAGTTTCTTTGTTTAGGAAGACTTTTGATGGAGTTAGACTTTTATTTCTTATTGACTTTTCTTATTTATTTAATTAAATTTAATTTAATTCCATTTCTTTAATTTTGTATGAATGCCTTTTCTTTAAATGTTTGTAAAGTACCTAATTGTAGGTATATTTGGAAGAAAAAAATGTCAAAAACATTAAGCTTTTCATACTTTTATATATAGATATTGATATAGATATAGATATAGATAGATTTTGAAATCTGATAAATACTTTTAATATGATTGTCACATATATAGGAATTTCGATACTCAATAGACTACTAAGATCGAAATTCGAAATACGCTGTCTCTTATACACATCTAGATAGTATGAGGGGTAGTTAAGAAATTTTGATTAGGTATTAGTTTTTTTTTTTTTGTTTAGGATGATTTTTTATGGAGTTAGACATTTATTTCCTTATTGACTTTTCTAATTTATCTAATTAAATTGAATTTAATTCCATTTCTTTAATTTTTTATTAATGCCCTTTCTTTAAATAATTGTAAATTATATAATTGGGGGTATTTTTGGAACAAAAAATGTCAAAAACATTAAACTTTTCATACTTTTATATATAGTATAGTATAGATAGATATAGATAGATCTTGAAATTGATAAATACTTTTAAGATGATTGTCATGTATATAGGAATTTCGATACTTAGTAGACACAATTTTCTTTTCGACATTCTCATTTTTATTTATTTATTTTTTTTGCATAGTATTTGTTGGAGTATTGCTAAAATTTTATTAGGATATTAGTTTTTTGTTTAGGATGATTTTTGATGGAGTTAGACATTTATTTCTTATTGACTTTTCAAATTGATTTAATTAAATTGAATTTAATTCCATTTCTTTAATTTATTATTAATGCCCTTTCTTTAAATGATTGTAAAGTATCTAATTGGGGGTATTTTTGGAATAATCCAAAAAATGTCAAAAACATTAAACTCTTCATACTTTTATATATACTATAACAAATATAATTTTTTATTAATGCCCTTTCTTTAAATGATTGTAAAGTATCTAATTGGAGGTATTTTTGGAACAAAAAAACTGTCAAAAACATTAAACTATTCATACTTTTATATATATTATAGATATGGATTTAGGACATAGGAAATAGCTGTTGGAAGAGAGAAAATTTTTTAACGTTACTTCCCTGATTTTGTAATATACGTTAGTAGTGTAACATTGAAGTAGTTAGAGATATCTACTCTCCTGATTTTATGAATTGATTATAGTTAGGAAAGTACTTTAAGTAGGGAGTTGAAAGACTCCTTCCAAGTTGTGTAAATGGGTGGGCTCAACAAGAGTCTCACTCTCAATTAATTTTAAATTACTATTAACAAAAACTAGTGGGATTTCCTTACTTTTTAGTGAATTCAACGGCTATCATACTCACCCCGCATTATAGAGTGAGTAGAAAGTTGAATCATGATTTCTTCGGTGTCTTTTTTTTTTTAATACGTCCCCAAATAATCACTGATCAGCAGGGAAAAAAGGTAAACAAGAAGCATGCACATAACTTAGAAGTAATATGAAGTTCAGTAAGTTTAAAACTAGAAAATTAACTCTCTAAGTGAAGGGGGGGAAAAAAAGAAATACACATATGACTTGTTTGGAAGGTAAAATAAGATAAGCATATTGCCTTTATGTATGGAAAAAGGAATTTTTGAAAGTTAATTTGAGGCTAATGCAGTCATTTGACATTGACATAACTACTTCAGTTATCCTATTTGAGGAGGACTGGAATTAAAGGCGAAATTGCAATAATTTGAGAATTTGTAGAGTTAAAGAATATACTATTATATGTGAGAAATATTTAGGTAGACCCGATTTATGATCTCATTTATAACTTGTGGTATGGATTAAACCTTATGCAATAAATGACATCAGTTGATGTAAGCAAGATTATATAATATTTAATTCTTACCACAAAGATTCACAGGTAGAGTTCAAACTAGGTCTACTAAATATTTTCCTTGATATATTATCCCAATTCAGATGAAAAGAATTCGCTGGAAAAAAAAAAGTATGGATTTTGACACTTTACAATTAACTTTAGAAACTCCACTTACCCTTTTTATTAATTGAAATGACTCAAATATCCATGTCCAAATAATTTAAATATTAAAACATACCCAAAGCAATAGTAAAAAATATTCATGAATATATATTAAAAAACATATATGATAATGAATAAAGAGGGTTAAAATTAGAGAAAAATATCAAAATTTAAAAATAGGAAGTTAATAAAAATGCATGCACCATAAAAAAATTTCTTTCCTAGTTATATAATAATTATTTATTGCTGTGACTAAAGAATTGTTTTTTTTATTACTTTAAATAACTTTGTACCTTAATAAAAGAGTAGCATATTAATCAAAAAGCAAATATTTAAAATCGTATAGAAACATAAAAATATTTTCTTAAGTAGCTCTACATAAGTGATATAAAGGGATCGAAGTTTATAAACTAAAATATTGTGAGGGTATTTAAGTCATATTATTAGTGAAAACTATGAGATGGAAGTGCCAAAATCATTGGTCTATATTCTTTTTTTATTAAAAAAATAGTCATCCCTCTACCCTTTAATGATTTGAATCTATAATTAATAAATTCTGACAAAAAAAAACTTAGAGACCTATATTCAATAGTATATTACATGCAAGTCTCATAACCTAACTTAACCTAACTTTCTCGAATTGTGGTTCAGAATTCAAATAAGTACAATACATGTCCTTTGCACGAGAAAATTGTGAGCAAGACACGCTTTATAAGCCATGTGAAACCTCTTCTACCAAATTCCATAATAGCATATCATGAGTATATCTAGAATTAATTTATCATTGCGTTTAGATGGAGATATTTAGAAAGATTTGGATTTCAAATCAAATTCATCATAACTTTATCTAGGCAAGTTAATAAATTTAGTTAGAGATTTAAATCAACCAAGACAAATGAGAGTGAAATTTTAATAATTAATAAGTAAATTTTAAATTCATCCAAATTTGATATCATTTCAAATTCAACAATACAAATGTATTCATTTCAAATCTATCTTACAAATCAAATCCATCGATCCAAATATAGCCTATAAGATTTGAAAATTCCAAATTAGATACCAAATTTGAAAAATATAAGTGGGTAGAGCTGTTGACGAGGAAAATTAGAAAATGGTAGAGCAATTCCATCATGGCAAATATTATGTACAAGTTGAAATAATACATATGATGTAATCAGCACCATTATGTTGTGTTTATAATCGTGTCAATTTGTTTAAGTTTGAATCACTACTTAAAAAAGTATAACAAGTCAAGGATTTTATGCTGAGACTAGAAAGCAAAGTAGTCAAGGATTTGACAACTAGTCTCTGTCAATATACTATTAGATTACTGAACATAATAAATAAACTAATGAATAGGGTAAATAACTCTAACTTTCTCTAAACTTTTACTAGTATTTTTATTTGGTTCTCAATTTTTAAAAGTAATATAATTAGACTCTTAAACTTCTCAGTTTGAGTTTAGATGGTCCCTAAGGTCAAATCAAAGTAGAATAACTTTCATTTTACCCCATTTAGGTTTAGTTTATCGTTGGTTTGCCTCACCAAAGTTTAAATTTTGGGGAAATTTTTGCACTAATAGTTTTGCATAAACTATTGACTATTTAGCTGATAAAAAATGACAAAACTAATATTTTTACAAAATTTATGCAATAATAGATTTTGTTCTAATATTTCCTTCTATTATGGGTTAATGAGGCTATTTGAGTTCTAATAATAGAGTCAGTAAAAAAGGAGTTATGTAGAATTTATGTAGAGTAATAAAATAAACAAAAAGGAAAAAGAAGGAAAAAATTAAAATATGCGAATAATTATTTATTTTTATCTTCTTTCCATTTTGTATTATCAAAATTTATCATTATATCAGCTTCACAAAGACAGCTCGGCGGGTTCGGTATGGGTACACTGGCATTTCTTTACTTGATATAGTCAAATCTACTGTCTTCAAGGCAGTTCCGGAGTATTTTGTAGGGATGCCTCTTCCTAAAGATATCAGAAGCACTTAGCTTGTCCTAATTCCAGAAAAGGACAATCCTCAATCTTTTGCAAATTTTGGACCAATTTCATTTTGTAACTTTATCAATAAAGTTTTCTCCAAAATCTTGATTTTCAGGCGGTCAGAGATGTTACCTTTATTAATCTTTCCAGAACAATCAAGGTTTATTAAAGGGCAAATTATGCCTGATAATGTTTTGTTTGCTCAGGAGCTCCTTACATCCCTAAATAAAAAAGTTCGAGCAAGAAACATTATACTCAAATTGGAAATAGTAAAGGTCTTTGATAAGGGTCCCCCAGAAATTCTTTGAAGCTCTTCGCAGACAATTTGTTTTTCATCCTCGTTTTATCAGTCTAATAACGAACATGTTCAGTGGAAGCTGGTTCTCTATATTACTTAATGGAACGAGGTGTCAGGCTCCTTCAAATCTTCTCGGAGAGTCAAGAAGGGTCCAATATCTCCCTTTCTATTTATTCTCAAAGAGACAAGTGTTGTCTCAGAGATTAAAGCCACCATGTTTGCAGCTTATAAATCTTGCTTTCGGCTTGATTTATTGGCAATTTTGGTTGGCCAGAAACAATCATCACTTCGAGGATAGAAGGCTGAATTTTTTAATTGGGTCATAAAGCAAGTGACCTGATGTTATTCTCATTCACTCTTTATAAAATATAGAATTACCGTTTTGAATTTAATCAGGTCTAACTCAACCCTAAGTGTAGGCAGTGCTTTTCAACCAGTAGTAAAACCTCCTATTTGGATTTTGTGGAATAAATCGCCAGTAGAACATTTCAAGCTCAATGATGATGGCTCTGTTTTAGGCAATTCAGTCTATGCAGGCATGGGAGGAATTGTTCGAGATGCAACTGGAGCTGTTTGACTCAGCTTCATAAAATTTCTAGGCACCAAAAAAACTTGGAAGTACGTACAAATTTGATACAGTACAAGTGGAAGCAGAGTCTCAAGCTCTTCATCTGATGGCGTCGAGGCAGATCAAAGTCTTATGGAAGCTTGATGCTACATTGAGACATATCCAAGCAATTCTTGCACAATGGACCTTCTTCTTTCAACATATCTATTGTGAGGCCAACTCTGTAGCTGATGTTCTAGCAAATTAGGTAGCACTCGGACTATAGTTAATCTTAATTTTAATTCCATTTCAATTCCTAGACAAATAGTTGGAGATGTACATTGTGATATGATACTATTGCCTTCTATTAAACTAGATAAATCCTAGGCCGACGATTTTCATTGTATTCACTTCATTGTGAAATAAAATTTCTCTGCCAATTTGGTGGTTAAACAAATGTAATCTAGTGTACAACATATTAGATTAATAAAAGATATTTTTTTATTTTTCAATAATGTTTTTGCTTATAAAAATTATTAGAAAGATAGTGTTGTCATTTTGTCTTACTCAAATTAGTCATTGACGGTTAAATGTTTAACCAAGAGTATTAAAAAGGTTAAATGCCTCACTTTTAAACTTAGAGGTAGGAATGAACATTTATATCATACATTTGGGGAAAGAAGTGAAAATTAGCATTTTTAAATTTGGTTTGGAGGGACTATTTAGAACAAAATTTATAAGTTCAGGAACTTAATACTCCGTTACAAAAGTTTGAGGCAATAAATAGGAAGATAATTAAAAGTTTAAGGACCATTAGTTTCATTTATCCATATTGAATATATACTATTTCAATGGGAGCATTACATTTTTTTCCCTTCTGATGACCAAATTACCATTTTCTCTCTGGTTGCTAAGTTAACTAATTAATTAAGATTAAAGTAGCCTCCCTTCTCAAGTGAGAAAACATCACAATCTACTCAAGGTTGTTAAAATCTCGATCTTATGTCGTGGGATTATGATCCTGAATGACCTAAAGACTCGAATCCCACGTAGGATCTAAAATCAGGCCAGATTATGTAGGATCATTAGGATAGGTCGGTGGGATCTTAAGATCTTACTGTCCTATCCATTCCGACGATCTTACAAAAAGTGATTTTGTGTCTTTCGAATTTTATTTGCGGAATGTTTTAAAATATCAAAATCAATTGGTTGGATTGTTTGTACTTCAAATCAATTTATTTATAATAATATTAGTCCAATTTTATATATTTTTCACTTAAAATCTAAAAGATTCTATTTCTATTGTACAAAATGTACAAACTTGTTATAGAATTATTTCATATTATGCAATGGTATTTTCAAATTTAAATGCATTTATTAATACTGACTAAAAGAATTAGTTTAAAAGTTTTATCCTTTCTCTTAAAAATTGTTGACACATTATAAACACTAGTAAATTAGAAATTAGATTAATTGGGATTTTGAACTTTTGTTATATACATTTATTTTAATTCTTAAACTTTTGAATTCATATTTAGTAATGTAGTTTTAAAAATATTAAAGTATATGCTAAACTCGAGTACTTTTCTTAAGAATAGGCAATACAAGGGTAAAAATAAATTTCTAGTTTTTACAACTTGGAACTAGAACAGAATCGAAAAATAAATTATAAATAATAATTTAAAGTACATAACTTAGCCAACAAGTTTGTAACAAAGTTTACTTCATGAAAAATATGAATAATTGTATAGTTTAAATCTTGAAACATTTTGAGTACTTTCTGAATGAGAGGTTTGATCTTCTAAGAAGTATGTATAATAACCCTTTAATCATTTGACAAGCATTTCCGCCTCGGTCTTAATAGTAGGTATCGAATTTGACCCTATCACAATGCTATAAACCTACCAAAACTATATAGATAGCTTATGTATTTGCTAAAGTTTTTTCTTTTGATAGAAAAACTATATCACCTCATAAATTTGAACTTCGTTAATGGAAATGCTTCTTTCATGTCTTGACCAATGTACTTACATGTCATGAAATATGTTAAATTATTATGCTTTTCATGTTTAATTCATATATGTTGTCACTTTTATCATGATCAATTTGTTTTACATTTTATTAACATACAAATTATTAATTTAGTCATTTTAGATACTTTTGGTAGGATTTTACAATTCTACGATTCGATCCTATAATCCGATTCTAACGACCTCAAATTGATCCGATATAGGATCCAGATTCTATAAACTATGGATCTATCCATACAGGTAAGTTCCTTGGAAATTTTTAATAGTTCAACAGTCATAAATTATCAGAGTCTACTAATGTGAAAGTAATTATGCATTTTTTAAACAAAAAAGTATTTATACTAAAAGAATTAGGGGTGTTCATTGGCCGATTTTTCAATTATTTGATTAAAAATTTAGAGATTTTTAGTTTTTGGCAAGAAAATCAAAACCAAATTTGAACCAAACTTTTCTTTGGTTGATTGGTTAACCAAATTTTTTTTTTTTCAGTTTATCCGATTAACCGAATTCATTAGTTAATTTAAAATCAAAGTATAAAATTAAAGACAAATCTAGTCAAATATAACAAACAAAAACCTAAAACTACTCAAATTTAAGACTAGAAACTAAAAAAGAACAAAGAAAAATAATACAAATTATTGAATGAATGAAAAATAGAATTGGGTTACTAAAAAATTAAAAAACTAAACTAATAAAACTAAAATTTCAGTTATTTCGATTACATTTTCAATAATTAAATCCAAACCATATAACTTATCTTTTTTATTCAGTTTATCCGAAACCGATTATTTGAAAACTAAAAATCAAACTAGTTTGGTTCGATCGGTTTATTCAGTTAAACCAACTATGAACATGCCTAAAAAGAAAGCTTACAAAAAATGATTATACTAACAGGAAAGATATAATACATTTGTTCAATTACCCTGCCTTGAAGGACCATATTGCCAAAGACTTGAAATTTTGTGAGGTATTTGCTCCATTAATTAAAATAATAGTAGTAGTATCTTTCCCTTTGTAAAAAAAATGTTGCATTCTACATATTTCAATACCATTATGCCCTTCAACAAGTAAGAAAAAATTCACGAGCTACTTGTCCAACCTACTTCTTTGCCATTTCTGAAGGGTGTAGGGGTCATAAATTAGAGAAATCCACAAATGTGAGAGGAAGTAGTACTTATCCTGAAAGGAAAGATATAGTATAAACTTCTAGTTCAAACATATTATCTTCGGGAACCATATTAGCAAGACTCGTGTTCTGTTATATTCAATTGAAATACAACAGTTTCAAAGATTTAGGTACAGGAAAACAATAAATTGCACCATTATAAGAATGCATAAAAAGTTAGAGTGGGTGGATTGTTACAGTTAAATGTGTAGGAATTTAGATTGAATCATACAATTTCAAAAAAGAATTGTAGTGTTTGGTTAGTTTTGTGAAGAGTTGCATTGTTTAAAAATTGAACAAAGAGTTGCAATGTTTGGTTTAAATTTCATAAAGAAATGTATTTCTTGAATTAGTAACCCATTTTTATGAATGGTTATGTCTTCCAAACAGTAAGACATGTCCATTCACTAGTTGAAACTCCAAGTCTATATATATGAAATTGGTAGTATTTGAAGAATTAGTACACTTGCAACAGAAAATTCTGCACTTTTTCTTCTTCTTTATTTTTCTTAACTTCACTTTATTTAGTGTTATTCTTGTGAAAATCTTTAGGAGTTATGGCCTAAAGATTTTGGGTGGTTTTGTTATCCTAAGAGTGATTTTTTACAACCTTGCAATAAACTAGTAAGGGCAAAAATCACTTAAAAGATAGTAATACTTCACGCCTCAAAATTACAATAAGGTTACTCCATTCCTAATTGTACAAGATTTTCTCCTAATAATTTTTAAGTGTTTTTGACAATGGAGTTTGCCGAGGCATCATTCAAGTTTATTAATCAAGACTTGTCAAACTAGACAAGTTTCATGGAATTAATGTTACAAGTGGAGAAACAAGATGCTATTTCTTCTCACTACTTTTAGGGTTGATACATGCTCGATCCTTCATGGCCAACAATTCCTGAATCAAGACCCGATAAAAGTGATGAAGTCAAAAGGCTAGGACAGAAACAAAAAGATGATAAGTTCATATGCAAAGACTATATCTTGAATGCATTATCCGATCATTTATATGACTTGTTCTCAAAATGAATTATCCGGAGGAGATTTGGATTGCTTTAAAATAAGAACAATAATGAAAAGAAAGGTGCGGATAAATTTCTAATTTCTAAATACTTTGAGTTTATTATGATTGATAGGTAGTCCATACTTGATCAAGTGCATGAACTTCAAGTCATAGTTTCAAAACTAAAAAACTTGAAGGTGGTTGTTAACACTATAAGTATGGAGCAATTATAGCAAAATTGCTGCAAAGTTGGAATAAATATAGAAAAAAATTTCTTCACACTTCTAAAAATTTCATTTTGAATCAACTCACAAAGCATTTGAAAATTGAGAAAGAATCCCAGTCTCGTAAAAAGATATGTGCTTTAAAGTCTAGTTCCAAAGTAAATTATAATGATTCTAACAAAATTAGAAAAATTCTAGAAGTAAGAGTAAGTTTAATGACTTAGCAAGTTCTAATAATTCTAATTCTTCAAAGAAAAGAAAAAACTTGTTAAAATTGTGGAAAGAAAGGGCATTTTAAAAGGGATTGGAAGTCTCTAAAGAAGCAAAAGAAAGGAATTGCAAACTTCCAATGATGCAAAAGAAGCAAATGTGGTGGAAGAAAGAGAGGTTGGTGATCTTATTGCTATGGTTTCTGACATTCATATTAGAATGATCACTGAAGTACATTATCTTTTGTCACCAAAAGTATGACTCGAGTGCAACCGCTCATATTTGTAAACATAAGCAACTGTTCAAAGATTACAAAGAATCTAATGATGGACAAGAAGTGTTTATGGGAAATCATGGCACTCTAAAGTGCTAGGAAAGGGAAGTCACTACAAGAAATTTGGTCATTAGTGACGACATTTATTAATGATAAACATAAAGTTATCACTGAATGAGGCCTTCAGTCACAAGTTTGACGCTTGTCACTAAAAACTTCAAAAGCAACTCACTTAGTGACAGAAGGGACGTCAAACATTTTGTCACATATTGGTTCCCGGCAAAAAATTTAGAGATTGCGCGAAATTATTGACGAGTTATCATTATTATCACTATTGAGTTACTCTATAGTGACGACAAATCGAAGTCATGGTTATATGCTAATGTAGATATAAGTGACAACATCAAGTTGACGCTAGGTTTTTGCAAATCTACAAATCCCAAAAAGATATTGATTAATACAAATTGTTGTCGTTGAATAAATTAGTTTCCAAAAAACACAACCTATGGTTGTACTCCCATTATCATAACTAATTACATTCTTATTGGGTGGAAATTACATGAATTTCCTGTAATTTAGAATCTAAGTGCGTATAATAGTCTTTTAAAGTAGGATTGACAATTTTTCACACGACACGGTAGCGCAGTATGAAATTAACCAGAAGTGATACAACACAAATTTTAAGAGGTCATTATTGAATCAACCCATTTATGATACGAAAGTTAACGAGTTGTATTGGGTCAACCCATATAGATTGACATAATAATTCATTAAGTTATTGAATGAATAGATTTTAGTAAAGTATTAGCTCAAATATAATTTAATATAACATATTTTTAAAATCATGAATAATAGTTTTAATGTAAGATTATTAAAATAAACGTAATAATTATTTCAAATTCTATCTAAATTTTTTAAATAATTTTAATAATATTTTCTAAATTGCTATGAGAATAATGTTAGAATTAACAAGTGTTTAAGTTATTAAAGAATTAAAATTTGAAATTTTAATTCAAATAGATTGCAAATTATTTGACTTGTCAAATAGGCTAGTATATCTCTAGTAAGAGTAAACTGGTTAAATAGGTCAGACACAAACACGGAAAGAAAATAAACAGGTCAGACACGATTACGACAAGATAAAACATAGACCCCATAGACACGACATGTACATGAATCCAATACAATAAGAAATATGTCTTACCGAAAACGGCAAGATAATGACACGACAAGAGTTAACTAATTAAGTTGGGTTGTTTGGTGCTAAACTAATACCAAACAATAAAGTGCAACCTACTTGTTATGAATTCGAGTCATTAAAGGGTGAAGGCGAGAGGTGGGTTTAAAAAAAAAACTAATACCAAATACAGAATACGAAGCAAAGATGATAAAGTCTTAATTCAATTAATTAACATGATTATAAATGAAATTTTTCGAAGAAATACATGTTTCTCTAGTTCAAATTCTCGCATAAAGATTGATATAAAAATTGGGAAAATTGATATTAGTATTCTATTTTTTGTCAAAAGTCATCAAATACAATTTTAACAGCATTAATAGATTGGATAAACTTAGTTCCTAAAAAAAATTGTCTACTTTTACAATTTATTTATTTGCTTTGTCATGACAGATTAAGAAAAGTTAGCAAAAGTAATTATAATTTTTATATATTAATGAAATTTAAATATGTTTGAATAATAGTAAAGAATGTAATTTAAATATATTAAACATAAAAAAATATAATCCATCTAAAATTTATCTTTGTGTATGGTTGAAGTAGAACACAAGAATAAAATGAAAAACACCTGCCTTATCCTAGATCTACTCTGAAAACAGACGCCCTTAAATTGGTTATTTTCTTTTTCAACCCCACTCTAGTCTTCAAATCGAGACGCACAAGAGTTCGAGCTTCAGTCGAGTGAGTGATCAGCTTGATTCGTTTACACCCCTAGTCTTCAGTCTCTACCAACAAGCTCTGAAACGCTTAAGCAGCCCTAGCCAAAATCCCTTTCCTTACTCCTTCACTGGTTAATTAGAAATAGATCAATCCATTATCTCCTCTTTATCAGGTAAAAACAAAAAAAAACCAAAAGCCCTAATCTCTTGTATCTTACCCACTCTCAATCAATTGATTCTCTCCTCCCTTTCAAAAAATAGCACCACTCCAGTGGTCTCGCTACTATTCAGAGAACGTACGAAGTATGAGGATATGGAAGAGGTATTTTTTTCACTTTTCATTTATTTTTCTTTCTTTTCTTTGTCGGTGTTTTTGCCCTCATCGATTTTTCTAGCATTTTCTTTTCTCCTAGTATTTGGGATTATTTGGATGGGGTGGATTCAAAGAGAATATATGGTTATGGAGTTTTGTGATTGGTTTTTTAGAAAGTTGATTTTATTACTAAGTCTGAAGATAAATGAAAAAGAGAAAGGGTGGTTCTTACTGATTCATATGTGTCGTCGTTTTGCAAGGGTGGATGTTACTTGAATATCATTAATTTTTAATATGGATGCTTATTCGACGTCACTTTTATTGTGTGCAATTCCACTCTTTAGCATTGATGTTGTACTAATTGTATCTCCTTTCCTACTGCATAATTAACTTTAGAAAGGAATGCCTCCCTAGATTTGATGCTAATTCTCTTGAAGTAATATATAAGCAAGCTAATTTGCACAGCCATTAGCAGTGAATGAATTAACAACAACTGTATCCTTTTTCCGTGCATTTAAGATAATAGCAAAAATGTGCAAGTGGAGAATATCCTAGTTGTTGTTCATGGCTATACCTGTGAAGGCATTTGAGTCTTGATAAGCATGTAAGATTATAGAAGCTCTAAGTACTTTTGTTATATTGATGTCTAGCTTATGTTCACTTTTAAATCATAAAGCCATATCAATTTAACTAAATCAGATGAATATTACCTGCCATTAAGAGTGAAACATGTCATGTTAAGAGTATTATAACTTTACTACAACTTAACTACATTGGGTGGATATACTCATTATTTCAACAAAGAATTATCGAGTCTACAAGGTTTAAATTTCATATTGTGGATGGAATTACTTCTGTTTATTTCTTTCGCTTTAAGAGGATCTAATAGTTCAAAAAGCACTTACAACTATAAATTATTTCACTAGTCCAAAACCAAATATTAAATATTTACATTCCGTAAACAAAAACCAAATTATTTCAACTGATTTTTTCTCGTGTTTTCATTCCAAATCGCAGGAGATGCAACAAATATAATGATAAGACCATATCTTCTTATTTGTCTGCCAATTGGGTGTTTAGTTAGTGGGGCAGCCACTGCTTATGTTCTTTCATATTAAGTATTTATTCATTGTTTATACACTAGTTAATGCATTTCTAAAGTTGATAGTGCACATGGTTTTACATGTTTGAACAACTTTAAACAATCACTATGACTGCAAGTTGTCAGTGCACATGGTTATACTTGTTTAAATATATGTGGAATATCAAGTCTTGTTCAATTTTATCCTGGTCTTGTAGCTTTTTGATGGAAAGATGCTTAATTATGCTTGTTTAATTGAACATTCTTCTGTTCTAACTTGGGGGTGTAACCAGCTTGAGCATTTGTGCATTAACTCTCAATTAACGAATTAAAAATCAAAGGTTTTTTTCCTGGAATCCCATGAACTCATTGGGTTTCAATTTCATAACTTAATTTTCTTATTTTAATGTTAGCTCAATTCATTAAAGTGCCACAAACACATTCTGGAAATTTTTCATTTTAGTGCATCTATGTCTATTGATTTGCTAGTTGATTTTTTGAATCATCTGTTTACAGATAATCAGCACTCAAAGTGAGCCTTCACCTCAACTTGTTAATATAGGTTGCAAGCAAATGAAAATTGACATGGAACTTGAAACTTTTATCAACTCCTTACACTTTTTGAATAGTGTCCAACACAGCTTAAGACTTTTAAAGTAATTGTACTAATCATTGTCTTACTAAAAGTAGAAAATCTTAGTCACTTTAGCATGGAAAAGTTTAACAAGTATATACAATCTAAGTGATGAAATTTTCTTAACTTTCATTTTTTTTTAAACCCACATCTTCCCCTGCCCCTTAGCGACTCAAACCCATGACCAATAGGCAATAGAGTAAGCTTCTTATCATCTAAACTACACTTCGTTGTCGAATTTTCTTAACTTGCTAATACGTATAACTTGCTTCTTTACTAAATTGTTCTGGATAATGAAGGGAAATATGTGATTTATTACCTATGTTTGCTTTATTTTTGGCTCATTTATACATGGGGTTTTTCTGTTGAGATGCTAACTCTAATACATTATGCTTGTCCAGGTTAATAAGTATTTCCTGTATTTGTATATCAAATAAGTACTATAATTCATCTTATTGTTTCAATACACACTTGTTTGAATTGTCTATGTGTTCGCTTAGTAGTCCCATATGTTTTGTTGAATTGTGGTGTCTGCTACCACTTTCCATTTCCAAACATGCTTGTTAAGAATTGCTGGCGATATTTAATAGCTTACTTGGTGTATTGTTATCTCATATTCTGGTTTCATGTGCTTGAATTTGGAAGATATATCTTTCTACTCCATCTTTACTTTGAAAATATTAATTTTTGCTGTTTCATTCTGTTTGTAGAAGCCCATATGAAATATGGACATGTACTTGGATGTGTCATTGTAGATTGCAATGAAGAAGCTTCTATATATCTCAATCTCAAGCTGGTGGTCCAAATAGGGCTGAAGAAGATATGCTCTGAAGTAGATGAACTCTACCTGTTATATGTTAGGACTGTAGAATATTTGTTTTTGGTAGATTAGTTAGGCTTCTTTGGTGAGTAGATAGCTGCCATTATTTAGCAATACTTGTCCACACACTTGTATGTTGATGTTGGACTCTTTTTTTTTTTGTTCTATTCCTTTTTGTTTTTTGTAATTTTCTAATGAAAAATTAGTTTTTTTCTAGAATAATCGTCAAATTGTGATGGTATCACTGATTACCACTAGAAGTAGGATTATGGCAGGGAAACTAGCTAGTTAACTTTGTCGTCATTAACCTTTTAGTGACAACATTTGTCGTCACTCACATAGCAAATGCCTATTTAAGACCACCTCAATAGTGACAACAATAGAGCTCATTAGTGAAAAATCATCTAATCATCCGAAAGCATAAATGATTTGTGAGAATTTGAAGAGCAATTCACAACAACATAAACTAATTTTCTATGGCAACATAGTGTCGTCACTAAACTTTTTGGTGTTTATTGACGATAGGAAGTCGTCACTGAGGTGTTTATTGATGATAGGAAGTCGTCACTGATTTTGTCATACGTCAGTGACAACCTCCAACCTTGACACTATGACATTTAGTGATGAGCATTTAATGACAACCTTGTGTCAACCTCTGGGTCGTAACTAAAACACATTTGTGACGACTTTTACATTTTCTGAGACAAGAAGCAATTGTCACTGAAAACCTTTTTTCTTGTAGTGAGTGTTGAAATCCAATTCTTTTCTAGAAGGAAATTACTACTTATGAATATACTATATGTTCAAGACATTAGAAAAAAATCTAATATCCATAAATTTGTTATGTAAGAGAGGTAAAAAGTAGTACTTGAGTCTAACAAATTAATCATGCCAAAGAATAGTGTTTTGTAGGGAAAGGATATTTTTGTGATGGGAAAGGATATTTTTGTGATGGTATGTTCAAACTATGTATTGCTAATAATAATAGTACTAATATTTTCATGTATACCGTTGAGTGTTCTTTTTCTTTGTAGCATATATGGTAGACTAGCCTATATTAATTATAGATATTTAATAGGATTTATAAGAAAGTAGGGTTTGATCACTTATAAAGACGAATATCATAATAAATGTGAAATATGGATTCAAGCAAAGATAACAAAGAAACTTTTCCTTAAAGTAGAAAAGAACACCACTTTGCTTGAATTTGTTCATTCTGACATATGTGAACTTAATGGAGTTTTGACTAGCTAAGAAAATAGATATTTTATTACTTTTATTGATGACTTTTCAAGGTGTAAATATTTATACTTTATGAAAAATAAGGATGAAATTTTTAACATGTTCATATTGTTTAGTTCTGAGATTGAAAATCAAAAAGGCTGAAAGATTAATACCTTAAGAAGTGATGGAGAGAGAGAATATTTTTCAAATGAATTCTCCTCTTATTGTGAAGAATATAGAATTGTGCACCAATCAAGTGCTCCATATACTCTTCAACAAAAAAGTTTAGCAAAGAGAAAAAAATAGAAATTTAGTTGATATGATAAATTCTATGCTTATCTGCAAAGTTACCATTAAAATTTTGTGGGGGAGAAGTTTCACTAGTGGCTTGCCATTTGCATAATAGAATACCTTTAAGAAAAATAAAGGTTTCTCCATATGAATTGTGGAGAGGACGAAAGCCAAATTTCAATTATTTGAAGGTATGGAGTTCTTTAGCCTATAATAGAACTAATGAGCCTAGAAGAAGAAAAATTGGTCCAGGAACTTTGAAAAGAGTTTTTGCAGGATATACTAAAAATTTATAGGCATATAGATTATTGGATTTGGATTCTAATATTATAATAGATCTAGAGATGTAGAGTTCTTTGAAAACAAATTTCGAAGTAAATCTAATGAATCGATACAAATACAAGAAGAACATAACAACTATAATTCATCTTCTAATAATAAAAGAATTGTACCACTATCTTTTATTGAGTCTAGAAGGAGTTAAAGGGAAAGGAAAGACAAAGATGTTAGGACTTGACTTTATTTTCCCTGATGCTATAAATTTCTTAATTAAGATAATGGGAATGAGGTAAAACAAATAAAATACCCGTATTGGTAAATATTTAAAGTGATCCAAATGAATATATTCTAAAAGATAGTAACTTTTTGTATCAAATATCTCCAGTTTCAAAATATGAAATTTTAGTTTAAACAAATAAGTCACTAAAATTTCTTGATACTTTGAGATATTTGTACTAATGGATGGTTTAAATTGAAAAACACCTTCCTTTATGCATAAAGTTATTGCTCAAGTGATTTAAGTATTGTATAATGTAATCTAAGTGGGGGAATATTGGATTTTAGATTGAATCATACAGTTCACATAAGAGCTACAACATTTGGCTAGTTTCATGAATAGTTGCATTGTTAAAATATTCAACAAAGAGTTGCAATGTTTGATTTAAATTTCATGAAGAGATGTGATTCTTGAAATAGCAACTAATTTTTATGAATAGTTATGTCTTCCAAACTATGAGACATGTCCATTGACTAGTTGAAATTCCAAGTCTATATATGTTGGTGGTGTGAAGAACTACAAAATACACTTACAATAGAAAATTCAGCACTTTTTCTTCTTCTTCATTTTTCTTGACTTCACTTTATTTAGAGTTATTTTTCTGAAAATCTTTAAGAGCTGTTGCCAAAAGATTTTGGATAGTTTTGTTATACCCTAATTGTGATTTGCCATAACTTTGTAACAAACTAATAGGGATAAAATCATTTAAAAGATAGTGATATTTCTTGTCTCAAAATGTGAATAAGATTACTTCATTTCCAATTCTACAGTATTATGTCCTAACAAAATGTTCATTAGGGGAACATAAAAAATATTTAGCTATTCAAAATCAGCAATTGTATTAACTTTTGGGGGGAAAAACTCTCGAGAGCCCACTAATAAGAGGCTCTATATATGTATGAGTTGGAACCCAATTTTGAACTAAAAGTTTAAACCAGTAAGTATTTGGTCTAACCTATATATTAAGTACTCTTATTTCCTCTCTCACTAATGTGGGACAACTAATCTATCCATAAAACCTAACAAGAAAAAAGGTCTCCCCTTTTATGGGTCCCCCATGTCAAAACTAAGCTTCTCACTTAAAACCCACCTTAATACTCCATGCAAGTCTAAACCTTCATCAATCCACATAAACCCATTCTTCTTCAATTCCATGACAATTACTAGTCAACACTGAGAATACACAGGGTTACGTACAAATAGGGCTAGTAATTTCTTACAGGACCCGATAATACGACATAAAATTAACAAGTTATAACACGACCCAAAATTTATCGGTTCTTATTGAGTCTACCCATTTTATTTACATGAAATTAAATGGGTTGGTATGGGTCAATCTATGGGTTGACACGATAACTTGTTAAGTTACTAAATGAACAGATTTTGCTGAAGTCTTATCTCGATTATAACTTAATATAGCGTTTTTTGAAATTGTGAATAATAGATTTAATATAAGATTATTAAATCAAACATAATAATTATTTTAAATATTATTTTAAAATTTTCAATAATTTTAATTATGTTTTTTAAATTTCATACATATGAGAATAAGGATAGTATTAATAATTGCTAAGGTTATTAAATGATTACAATTTGAGATTAAAATTCAAATGGGTTGCAAGTTATTTAACTTGTCAAAAAGGCTGATACATTTGTTAGGAATAAACGAGTCAAACACGAATATAAATGGGTCAGATACGAACATGATAAGATAAGAAATCGGCCCCACACATCACAATATAATAATGACATAACTGTCCCTTTTTCATCCCTACTTGCACACGAGTGAGATTGCTCGTGACTAGAAACTCTGATATAAGAGAGACACAATATGTTTGTTAACAATATTGTGAAAAATTTAAACCAGTAGTTTTTGGTCCTCTATATATATTTAGGACTCTTATTTCTCTTTCAAATCAATATGAGATAACTAACCTACTCATGAAACCAACCATCGAAATATTAAGCTATTTCACACAATGTTTATACTTTAATAAAAAATTTAGTATACTAGCTCATACCTTCTTCTTTTTTTGTTTATTCTTTTTTATTCATAAAAGTATTTTTGTTGAATTTATTATACACTGCAACTGAACTTCTGAAGAATGTCACATTTACAATTACCAATAACAATAAAATAAAGATATAAACCTACTTGCTTAAGCAAAAGTTAAACTTCCACCATGTATTAATAGATCTCTGATTAATTATACTTTTCAATTAACCACGAACTTTGGTTGTTGGTTGGAAGATCATCTAACTAAGCTGATTGGTTTGGCAGGAGGTCGTATTGATTAGATAGGTTCCGTCCTGCTTTTTGACACTAAATTGGAATTTTGACCCTTGACAATTGACTTTGAAATGGATATTGCCAAAGGGTTACAAATCCTCTTTTTCCGTATTTTTTTTTTTAAATCAACCTATTTATACAAAGTCACAAATATATCCACCAAAAAAAAAAGAAATTAAATCCTATCAAATTTCTAATATCATGTGTTAGTAATTTAATTTAATTTTGACTTCTGGATTAATTTTGATTAGTCAGTCTTAAATTTATAATTTTCTAAATCATTTTCCTTTGTAAACATTGGAGTGTCGCCTCTTAAAATTGATTTCTTTTCCAGTTTTTTTTTTTTTTTTTTGCCTTATGAGTGAATAATCAAGAGATAGAAGTACATCAAGTTTCTAACTTCAACCACATGTTTGACATGTTAGAATCATTTAGAATGGCAAGATCATTCTCTGTAGAATGCATTCCTTTCCAAAATAATTTAGAATACTTATTTTCATTACATATCCGATGACTCAAGGTAAAATAGAATGAATATTCTTTAATTTTTCAATATTAAATATAATTATTTTTAGAGTTCAAAATGAAAAGGTTTTTATATTAATTTAACTAGCATACCCCTATCTTTTTTTTTTTTTTTCTAAAGAAATATAACAAATTTGTATTTTTATTTTTATTCATGTTATTGACATGCATATTTGTGTGTCTCTTTAAATATTTTGTCTTAAAGACAAAAATTTAGAAAATTTAAATAAATAGAATACAATTTAGCTAATGTTATATTACTAACATATTTATGTAAAAAGGTTTAAATTCATTGTGAGATAGTTATACAAAAAATTTTGAGGTCTCTAAATTGTGTTTTATTTATTTTATATGTAATAATATTTGCTTATAGAAATTTTATACTAAAACTTAAATTTCAAAGTGAGGGGATAAAGTAATAAAACTTAAATTTCAAAGTGAGGGGATAAAGTTGATATAGCATAATTTTTTCTTTTTAAATTAGAGTGGGAATGCGAAATTTTTTTTTTTGTTTTTGTTTTGGAAGACTGAGCTTTTCAGGATATCTAATTGGAATGACTTTTCGTTCTTATGTCATACCAAACGGAGAATGAAAATGATAAGTTAGAGGTCTTTTAATTCCAGATTATTCTTGTTTACCGAATGTGGGATTAGCGTACTAAATTTCACCAAAAAAGGCGAAGGACGAAGCTTGTCATCATTTTGAAAAGGAAATTTGCACAAAAATTAGTTTGAATTACTACATCTAGTTTTCCGCTACGTTATAGTCCAAAATGATCACCAAAACACTGTATATATATTAAATTCATTTGGTTTTCTCCTTTGACTGCATACTTGAGACTATCTCATTGTGGAATATGTTTCACATGGATCCATTTTTCGGTGACTTGAGGTAGGTAAATGATGGGAAATTCTTAATGACCAATGATAGCTTGGTCATTAAACTTTTAATAAAATTGCTATGAAGATGGTACAGTTGAAATAGTAAAATGCTTTCTTTTATGATTTATTGATCATAGATTTGAATTAATAATTATAGGGGAGCGTTGACATTTTTTTTAAAAAAAATAGCAAAATAACATGTACTATACACGATAAGAAAAGGAATAAAATCTTTATAATGATAAAGTTGTTAAATAATGTCTATCTATTTTTCTAATTTAAAAAATAATAATATGAAAAAAATGAAATTCTTAATCTCTACCCTCTCATCATTTTTCTCTTATTTCAACCAAAAGAAACAAACATCATCTGCAATGAGAAATTAAAAAGTGGCAATTTACTTTTTATATCTTTAATAGAGAGATAAAACATTTACAAAAAGAAAAAGAACCCCGTTTATGGATCACAATCCACGCAGTCGCATATCGATACTGATACTTCTACCGTTGAGATAGCACCTCGTAGAATCATCTTTTATCATTGAAAAAATAGAAAAATAATAGCTCTGTATTGGAAGTAAATATCGATCTTTTTCTAATTAATAAAGTTGAGAAAATCAACAAACAAAACTCTATCAGAAAGCTACTTGACTTATCCATCTTAGAAACCTTGTATATTAGAAAAGCTAATCTATTATAGAAAAAAACTAACAAAAAATCAGAAAAAATGATACTTTAGAGAATATCAAATCAAAAGTAAAAATTTACCTTCACGGATAAAGAATAAAGGGAAAAGATTATGATCCTAATTCACTTGAGTAATTAAAAAAAAAAAAAATACACACACACACACACAAATTGATATCTTTAGGAGAATGATTTTCCAAATCGAAAATAAAAATTATGATGAATAAGAAAGGAAATAGATCACGATTCTGCAAACATGATTCTGGAAGAACTCTTTACTACAAAATCACAAAATCATTTAGTATTTACTCAATAAATCAGGAAAAAATTGAAAAAGTGAAGAAAATGGAAGGGATAAGAGAATTTAATTTTTGATGGAAAACCTTTTGAATTTGAAAAAGGATAGATGGATAAGTGGATTGAGAGATGGATTGACATTTTTTACAGGTAGAATCCATGTTAATTTTTCATCTAGTTTGTTGTATATTAAAAAGTATTACATTTATTAATTAATTAGTTAGATGATAGGTAAATATAATTGTCGATCGATAAGTATTGATGGATAAGTATTGTGTAAAAAAAGAAGAAGAGTAAATTATGTTATATGATAAGCTAGACAATAGTAATTGTTGTTTTAAACATATTTACTCTTGTCGATAAATACATTATTGTTTTGAATAAAAGAAAAATTAGTTGTCAAGATACTAATTAATAAGTTAGACATTAGTTAAATGTTATTTTGAAAAAAAAAAGTTGTTCATATTGATTAATGTAGATAAAGATTTCATTTTAAGTGAAATTTGTTTAAGATAGAGTAAACTGAATTAAGATCTTTTATGAAAAATATAACTGTAACATTTATTTCTTTGAAAAAAAAGCTATTAATAATGATTACTATTAGTAATTTGATAACGATAGGGTACGTAAATTGTTGAAATTGGTTAAAATATTTTTTTGTAAAAGTTCATATATTTTTAATAGTACTGCATTATTTTATAGACATTATCTACATAATAGAATTGATATTTTATTTTGTTATAAGAAGGGTAGTAGAAAAATAAGAGCATGACAAATGCTACTAAAAAAAGTAGATATAGTTTTTTTTTTTTAAAGGGACTAAATTTTTTTGTGAATATAAATGGTCTGACAATATAAAATTAAGAATTATCTTTTAGAATGCCTAATTAGTTTGTATTCATTTTTCCTAATAAAACTAACTTGATATGTGTTAATTATGAATTTAAAATATTTATTTTATGATCAAAAACTCATTTTGTTATTTTCTTGAAAATAAGCTAAACTTTTTACTGATATAAATAGTCGAACTATATAGAAATTAGAATTATTTGCTATAGTTTATAATTAATTTGTTCTAAGAAATAACTACTTAACATGTATGAAGATAAAGTTAAGATTTAAATATTTAAGCCTATATTAATTTTTTTAGTTAATAGTAATAGAAAATAAGTAATATATATATATATATATATTTTGGTAAGTAAAAAATAAAATAAAATACACCTAACAAAAATTATTAATATGATGTAACTATAAAGTAAAGAGAAAAATAAATGATTAATTAAATCAGTATTTAGTATCAACTTAAAATTTTTGAATAACATAAATTTATTAAGCTTGTTAAGATAAAAATTATTATAATTTTTGAATCAATTATTAATAATTAATTAGTCACAATATGTTAGATAGGAAAGGAATAAAAATGATGCCATGTGTCATCTCTATCATCACTTGCGGTGAAAAGGGGTTGTGCTATAATATATATATATATATATATATATATATATATATATAGATGGAGTTATCAAAATTTTTGAGCAAATCTTCAAACTTGTTGTATCGGTTTCATATTGGTACAACCTAATTGAAACATCATGTACTTTTCATAAACTGATTAAGCTCATCTCTAATATTTTCTCTCCATATTTATATCAATGTACATCTAGAAATACGACACTTGTAGTATATAATAACTAGTGAAAAAGGCATACACAATGTTGTGATTTTAAAAAAAATTAATAAGAAATATGTAGTTGGAAGTTAATGTGGTAGTTATTTTTTATTAGTAGGCTAATTTAGTAGTTTTATTTATTACACGAGGATAAATTTGGAAACTCAAATAATGATAGATAGATAGATATATAGATGATGATGATGATGATAATAATACTATAGATAATAATAATTATAACAACAATAAATATTGCATTAATACACATTCTAGGTGTGTGCTTTTTATTTTTAAAAAAAATATTTATTTGGAATAAGAAAAAATGGGAAGTTTTAAAATTACTTAAAGGGGTCTATTAGACAAAATATTAAATGACATCACATCAAAAGTGGGACTTTTCCTTTATATATAGTACAGTTATAAAGGGATGAAAATGTTTGCTTTTAACTCTGCTTCTTGATTTTGATTAATTATTTGTGACTGCAGGACTTGAAAAAAGGAAATTCCATTTAGTTTCCTAAACATGTAGGGGTCCACATTCAATAGGACTAATCATTTATTTTTAGGTTAATTATGCTTTGCCCCCTAAGCTATTGAAATACACTTTGTCCCCATTGACAATATTTTTCTATTACTAATATTAAAATCATTAAGATAATCTACTTAAATGACTAAACTACCCTTAGTACTATATTTTATTTTTTATATATTTAAATTTTGATAGTGATGAGATAATTATTTAAAAATAAGCAAAAATAAATGATATATAATATTTCAATATAATCTATATCAATATATTTCTTGGTCAAATTTTTAAAATTTTATTTTTTATTATTTCGAATTTTAATATTTAATTATAGTAGTAGAACAATTTTCAAACGGATTATTTTCTATTACAAAATTTTCTTTAAAGGTATTGGATGCAAATATATTTTATATAAAACTTTGTGGTTTTTTGGTTGTCTCTTAGTACTTTACACTTTTAACATTTGGCTTAACTTGTGCAAATTGCGATGTTGGATATAATATAATTCAATATTTTCTTATATTTTCACTCCCTAAAGTCAAAAATATCAACGTGTTATTATATTTTTTTTTCCTAATTCTTTTGTAACTATCAAAAATCAATTAAATACATAAAAAATCAAAATATAATACTAAGGGTATTTTAATCTTTTAACTTGATTTTCTTGATATTTTAAAAGTTTTAAAAGATGAATAATATGAATGAGAGTAAATTACCGACCTAATTTAGGGGGGCAAAATGTTACTAATCCTTTATGTTTCCTGTGGATCATAAACTTTTGTTCTTTGAAAGACAAAAAAAATCCAGTTGATGATTGGAATTGGCATGGATTCTACCTGTAGTAAATGTTTATCTATGTCATTGTGTTTCTATCTTGATAAATCTTATATATTACGTCATTGAGTGTTTTGTAATTCAAATGTTTATTTGTATCTTAATATATATATAAAGCATGAATACAGGCTGCTGACGTGTCATGTCAAACTTAATGCTTTTTCTAACATGCCTTTATACACATGTTTCCGAAATATTTTTGTGCAACTCATTTGTCATCTACCCTACATTATCTTTTAATACATTTTTATATTAATAAATTATATTTAAAAATCTTTATGTAACAGTTCCTATTTCTCAATTACCCAACTAATTTATTTAGGGTATTTTAATAAATTAGATCTAAAAAATACTACTTTATTATTAGTGTTAGAAAATTATTTTGCATATTCCAATAATAAAGTTGTCTTTATGCTTTGATGTATAATTAGATATGCAAAATAATTTGTAACACTATTTTATTAAGATACACCCATATTCAAAATATTTTATAATATTTTAAAAGATAAAATACTACTTTATTATTATTGTTACAAAATTATTTTGCATATTCAAATAATAAAGTTGTCTTTGTACTTTATATATAGTTAGATATATAAAATAATTTTGTAGCAATATTTTAGTATGATACATACATATTTAACATATTTTATAATATTTTAAAAGATAAATATTGAAGTTTTATTTTATCAATTCAAATAACTCAAGGAATTGATAACTACTCCCTTCCGTTTTGCTCGCATGAAGTTAGTATGATTTTGAATTGACATTCAAGCATGTGGCAAAAATGGATCCTAATGATAAAATACTACTTTATTATTATTGTTACAAAATTATTTATGCATATCCTAATAATAATTTTTTTTTAATATTTTATATATAGTTAGATATACAAAATAATTTTGTAACAATCTATACCACATATAAAGTATGAATATGAGTTTTGGTATCCGTCACCTTTTAAATTGCCAAATATACCCTTATAACGACTCATAACTTTCTTCCTTCGCTTCTAGATATATTATCCTTTTAATTTTTGAAATAATTTTATAATAAAAAAAAATTTGTGAATTTGTTTTGATTGCACACCTATAACAAGTGCCTTTCCCACTATGTTTTTTTTTTATTAAGGTACACACATATTTAACATATTTAATAATATTTTAAAAGATAAATATTGAAGTTTTATCTTATTAATTCAAATACTCAAGGAATTGATAACTATTCCCTTCGGTTTAGCCCTTAGGATGATATTGAATTGAAATTCAAGCATGTGGCAAAAATGGATCCTAATCCAAATCAAGCTCTTGCTACTACTAGGTGGAATTTCTTTTAAAAAATTTGGATATTATGCTAAAGGATAAAGTTTGGTTTTAAATAATTATACCAGCTAATAAGTATGTATTGTTTGGTTAGTATTATTTGGGATGCCTAATTAAAAAATCCATACTATTGATTAGTGTATTTATTTTTATCTTATCTTATCTTACTATGAATAAAGATATGTCAAATTTGGTGTTATTCCTAATATACCCTTAGTAAATTACTACAAAACTACCTAAATTACTATGTTATTGTAACTTCATTTACCCAGTACTACTTTCTACTACTCCCAACTTCTTCACCTTATCCATTATTTTTTACTTGTGAAATTCATAATCTAACTATATATAAAGCACAAAGACAACTTATGTCAAATTCAATGTAAACCTTTTTTTGCCCTTACTAATATATATTAATTTCTTAAAGATGTGTGTGAGTTGAAATTTATATTAAAAATATTTTATGGGTAAAATGGCAATGTATTACAGAATTAGAAACCTATTTTTAAAATTTAAAAAAGAAAACTATTTCAATTTCTCACCAGTCACCATGTTGCCATGTTGGCTTAACTACCTCATCAACTGCTACTTCCATATCTTAAATCAAGCAAATGGCAAAGATAATTCACAAATCACAAATGAAAATGTGTAACTGGACAAATCCTTCAAGTAAGATAACAGCAACATGTAGTTGCATTTTCACTTTAAAGTTTTAGATTTTTAGACCAATGTAAATTTGTAAATTTGGTGTCAATTAAAAATAATAATATTTCACTTCATTCTCTAACTTCCTTTCAAATTTAATTTATTTATTGGTATGAAAAGATTAGCCTATGCAATTGGTAGTTGATGAAAGTGGAAAATGTCATAATGAATAGCGACTTGTGATTGTTGGCATCACTCATCGAGGGTAAACACCCATTTCCTTTATTTTGACTTTTCAATTTTTATTTATTTTTTAATAAATCCAAAATTTGACATAATTTTTTTAAAAAAAATTATCATAATTAAATGTGGAATTGAATATCAATTTTTAAGGATTGCAAACCTACACTCACTCTAGATAACTGCTATTGATTTGTTAGTGTTATATTGATATCTTATGGCAAAATTGTAAGTAATAAAATACTTCCCAATTATAAAAAAATGATGTAAAATTATTATTGTATCAAATGATAACAACTAAATTAGTTTTATAATTTGGTGATAATTCAACCAAACTAATTCTTAAAAGATTCATTTTTCGATTACTAATAATTAAATAATGAGGCCTTAATCTTTTTAGACTTTCTTTTTTTGAAATTCTTTTCTGATTAAGCATTAGTTGTGTTGTCTAAATGTTTGTCTAAACATATAGAAATTTAAATGTAAGAAATACCACTTCTACTTTATATTTAACTTGCATTTTAAAAAGACCCAATATTTAAAATTGATCTTACATTAGAATTTATTTTCTTAAAAAATTTATTTTTCAAAAAATTCCATGTATTCACTAACATGAATATACGTAATTTGCATAAAGAGTTATATAAAATGATCTCATAATTCAATATCAGTTATATTTCACATAACAACTTAAACTAAAAAAAAAAATTTCATTGCACACACATCGAGTATGTCCCGAAAACTATTTCATATAATAGGACATACCCTATATGGATTAATGTACTGAAAATCTGATCTTCTATATTTTTTCTCTCATCTTTTCTCCAACTTTATATATTTTGTTTAAATTTTACAAAATACAGTCAATCCAATACATTTCAATAAAACTTTAAATTTTGAATAAAGGATGATTTAAAGATATTTGAGTATTATCTCATATTAACTCCTATTTATTATTCATTTTGATTATTATTTTATATTAGTTTGAATAATGTTAAATCTTATCAAAATCAAATTTACAGGCATTGACAAAACGGACAAAAATTATGTATCTTGTTTTTTTTTTTTTTTTTTTTTATAGATATTGAAATTATATTTGAACTCCATAGTTTTTGGACACAGTCAAAAATCAAAATAAGATATCCAATCAGGACAAACCAGGTTTTATGATTTTCCATCGTTACTATTAGTGAACGATTAAATATGTTAAATATATCCTTGAAAGATTAAAAACATCTAGTTGTTTATATGTTATAGGCTGTCCATTTGCGTGGTTATGTTTTCATTTTGATTAAATTAAACGCTGATTAGTATAATAACATTTCTGTCTCAAAATACACTTTACATGTGTATAATTGACAGCCTTAACTCGTCAACCATAAGACTATAGTAACTGTCTCTTATACACATCTAGATGTGTATAAGAGACAGGAATATAGACAGGAATCAGACCTAGGGGTATTTATAGTTGGACGAAGAAAGCAATGAGATCATATTCCAGTAGACTTTGCTTGATCGGACGCATCCTCGGGACGTCCGAACGAATACCCTCGAGAACGGACGCAGTGTCGGACGCAGATTTAGCGGCCGTCCGAACAGTCCAACGGCTAGTTTGTTCGGACGCACTCTTGCTGCATCGGCCGTCCGAAAGGTCCAACGGCTAGTTTTCCAGTAAACAGAAAATAGCTGTTGGGAAGTTGTTGGAAGCAAATATTTGGCAACTATAAATACCCCTAGGTCTGATTTAATGTAAAAGAGACTTCTACATTCATTACAAATCATTAACTTGAGCTATTTGGGAGAAATAGTTGGTACAAGTGTTGTAATAGTGTAGGTAGTGAGAAAATAGCTTAGAAGTGTAAGAGTTCTTCAAGTGTAAGAGTGGAGAGATAAGAATTGTAACAAAGGGAGGTTGTGAGTGTAAAACTCTTGGCTCAACTAAAGGAAATTAGTGTCAGCAAGAGTGATCCTCATTTGTGTACAAGAGGTTATTGTCTCACCTACTTTGAAGAGACTTTTAGTGGCTAAACTTCAAGTTGTGAACTTGGTAGTTGCCTTGTAAGAAGCTCTTTGTTGTTGTAAGCTCCAAGCTTGAGAAGCTTGGGAGTTTGGTTTGATTCTCTTAATCTCAATATTCTTATTTGTTCATTAAGCTTAAATTGTTGAATATCTATTGTATTCATTTGTGCTTAAGTTTTCATTTGGTGCACAAAGTTTGAATTTCTATTAAGTGTTAAAAAAGGTTTGTTTTTAGAGACAACCTAATTCACCCCCCTCTTAGGTTGCTACAGTTTGGGGCCAACAAAATGAATATCTTTCTGTAAAAGATCCAATAGATTTATGGAGAAGTCTAAAAGATTAAAACAATACTAGAAATAGAAGAAGAAGAAAACTAGACTAAGGTTCCAGCCCAAGTGGGCAGGAGAAAAGAAAAAGAAAACAATACTGTCTAGGGTTTATAATCAGCCCTAATATGCATATTTAAAAGGTGAATAGGGTTTAGGGGTGAAAAGGCAAGAACACCCTTGAATGATAGCCTAAAAACTGAAATTTTTTGCCTCTCAGAACAAATTCGTTGCAGACCATCACTGTACTTGGAAGACTCAGCCCTGGCCAAGAGAACTTTGGTTTCAACATAAATTTTTTCCAATAAAACCCAAAATAGAATATAATGCACATTAATGAATATTAAATAATAATAAAGTAATACTTAAATATTACAAAAAACAATCACAAACATTCAAAAGCAAAAATGCACAAAACCACATAAAAACCCTAAAGTGCGTTACAACTTACACTGAGGTTAAAAACTGACAAAATTGGAGTGTGGAAAACCCTAATTTCTTAGGGTTATCAACTCCTTGAACTTAAGGTTTTACTAGTCTAGACTGAAAAATGAAGGAAAATAAAGAACAAACTAAAGACAACAAATACGCATGACACCTAAATTACATAAAACATACACTCAACACATAACATCACGAAAAGGAAAGAAAAGTGGAAATGTTGAACTCTAGTACTTTCAAAAGTGAAATAGGTGATTTAACTCAAGAAATTCAAAACTTTTCCTCCTCTCTAGTTCACAAAAGTAGACACTAGTTTTTTTTAACTAGCTAATAGTTAGTACAAGGCTTATGGATCTAATGGGGGTTAATTTAGGCGAAACAAAACAAGTTCATTCAAGTCATTCTATATAGAAGAAGGATCATTAGTCCTTAATGTAAAGACAACAAACAATCCAAATGAACATAGAAAGATTATTAATCAAATTTAAGTAATCTAATTCAAAATGCTTCCATATACACATCTATGTAACACAATGGTTCATTCCCAACCTTATTGGCATTCTAGTCCTAGTGGCATATTTTGAAACAATTCTTCTACTTGCCTTATGGTACTAATTCCTAATGGCATATTTTGAAGTCACAATATTGGTGACACCGAGCCCTCTACTTCGCCTTACTGACTACAACAATATTATACCTTTGTGCTTTCTTTTGTGAATAAATAGAAAGAACCTAAGCCAAGAGAAGGAATGAAAGCACATCCAAGAAATATTTACAAGAATTATACCCACTTGAGAGAGATCTAATAACCAAAAATGTAATTTCAATTACAATGATCAAAAGATACCCTAAATCATTTCCAACTCTAGAAATCATTTTGAAAATCTAAAGGTATGTATACTAATTAACCACTTCATTTGAAGTTGGAATTAGAAAAAACTCTTATGGAAAAAGTAGTTGTTTGAGATAAAAACTAGATAAAAAAAATATTTTTATCACAAAGTGGTTGAAAACATAGTTGAGTTTCAAGGTTAAATCCCATTTTTGACAAATTGAACACATGAAGTGCAACCTATATTCAACATCTACTTCAAATTCCTAAATAAACAACAAATTCAACATTTAACAAATACCATACACAATTTCAACCAATACACATCTACGCCACCAATAACTTCAAATTATTTCAAATTATGAGTTACAAACTCATCATACCACTCACGAAGTCACAAAACATTAAAAAACATAATTCTAAATAGAATATAAATTTGGACAGCTAAAAAGCTCATATATGAACTAGAAAGCACATACGAACATAAATTATAAAGAATAATTCTAAGGAAGAAATTTCAACTAAATTGGGACAATCAAAAAGCCCATATAGATGAAGAACAATATTAGTTATTCCAAGTAAATCAAATAAATGCAAGGTTCTATTAAACATATAAATTCTAGAAATTGACTATCCTTTTCAACTAACATGGCCACCCTAAGTCGGGGTTATTGGGACTTCATGGGGTTTCAAACAACTATAGGAATAAAAAGAAAAACATATAAAATGATAACGGGGTTTAACCATAATACAAAGGTTATATTTCCCCAACTTATCCCCCATCTAAACTTCAGACAATTAGATTCAAAGAGAAATCAACAACCGAGATTATTCCAGAAGTACATATTCAAATCTGTTCTTCTTTAGGATCACTGTCTTAGACAGCAAAGGAAGTAAATTAGATTTCTGCAATCAAATGGCAAAAACCAAGTTCAAGCTCGTCCAATAATGCCGTATCATTGTGTAGTTCACAAGAAGTCGTGTAATTATATCATCATTGTCATCAACTACCAAATTTATCCACATTTAATCAAAATTTATTCTAACACACAAAAGCATAAACTAAACTAAACTCAAGGTCTCAAGCCTTTATCAACCCATTAGGTTCTTAAACTAAAGCATGTAAACTAACTAAAGCATAAATAAAGATATAATTAAAAGAAATAATCCCCTAGTAATGCCAAGGAGGCTTGCCAAGTATATCGAATCATCCTTAGTGAATTTGCTACATTGCTTTCCACATCTAAAGTTTCCAAGGATTTGTAGAACTTTAGCATATACTCCCTCTAGAATGTACCCTTCATTTTCTGTTCCTTGAACTGGTTTTTGTCAATAAACACTCCAAATGGCACTTCTTTGTATGTGATAGTTACATAATGTGAGCAAATCTTTGGTTCTTTTTGCTTCACATGCTCCATGACTCAATCATTCCATATTAATCCTCGAAGTGTCCATTTTGCCCTTCGGTTAGGTGGAGTATAGGAGTCCCTTGGGATTGACCCACCAACTTTCTTATGAGTTCAGCAACTTGGCATTATATTCTCTTTATATATGGAATCGGCTTGGCATTTTAGGGATGTCACTTGATTTTCGAATCTATTTCTTGAACTTCCATAAATGTATATAATACCGTATCTAATCTTGTCTTATCTTCATCTTCTCGAGTTGGTTGGCTTCCCAGCAAGTGTTTAATGACCCGGTTGTTGCAAATTCCCTCACTCTAAGTGATTTTTCATAATTGGATTGGGCATATTCACAGTCAACCAACTCAAATGATTCTATATGTTGGCCTACCCCCCCAAAATTGAGTTCTTCCATAGGTATGGTGAGTATTGGTTGAGTTCACCATACCATTCTATAATATTTTATTGGGTCATGGGGATTTTATAAGTTTGAAGAATGAGTTATTCCATCTCTTGGATAGCATTCATTATTGTGGGCAATATTTCGTCACTCACATTTTGAGACTCCATTTTCTCAATTATTGGCTCTTGAGGTATAGAAAAAGAATATAGATATTCTTGGTAACTTGAAAAGATATTTGGATGGTTGTACCATCCCATTTCATGATCAAAAGAGTAGGGAGAGTAGTCATAAGAAACATTCTCATGTATCATGCCTCCAAAATCATAAGGATGATAATTTCCGTGATATGATTCATTACAATCCATGTTTTGCATGTTCTAGAAAAATTGACTCGAAAAACAGACAAAAACTAAAGAACAAACACAACCAATGAAAATAGGAAAGTTTAGACTATTAGCTAGTATAAACTATCCATCTTTCCATTCGAAAGAGAAAATCTTTTTGGTTTTTCAACTAGAAGCAAAGTAAGCTACCTAGAGGAACATCTTTTCGGATTTTCAAAATAAGAGACTTAAATTAAAAAAATGAAAATCTTTTTATTTTTTCAAAATAAATGAAACAACTGTACATTTAAAACATAAATAAACTTCAAATTAGTGTTCTAGCCAAATTTTATCGATACTTTCAAAAGTCAATCCCTAGTTACGGTGCCAAAAACTAAATGCGTTGTATCTAGTTTTACATTTATAAATCACCTTAATCCTACTATTAACTAGATGGCACACTGCAAGTGTACAAGGTCATATTGTAGGAAATATAAGTAGGGGTTGATCCTTCAAGGATTGGTTGGCAATTATCGACCATTTGGTTTGAAAACTATTTGAAGGGTTGAAAAGCAAGAGGGTTTTGGTTAATTAGCAAATAAAATCATGACTAGGGATGCTTAAAATGCTGGTTAGGATTTTGACTAGCCAATTTCAAGTTTTGGTTACTCATTCGAGTGTAAGGTTCAATTAGCCAGCTTAGAGGTCAATT
The DNA here is from genome assembly GCA_025175665.1 of Cinchona pubescens. Classification (NCBI taxonomy): domain Eukaryota; kingdom Viridiplantae; phylum Streptophyta; class Magnoliopsida; order Gentianales; family Rubiaceae; genus Cinchona; species Cinchona pubescens. Next base: position 124,851 of record JANKKI010000271.1, on the reverse strand, counting down.
CCCATTTTTTACCTAATCTTGATTCCTCTTTTAAATTAATCTAATTAGCCAAATTTTGGATTCCTCATACTACTTAAACTAAGCAAATTTGATTATCTACCAATAGAATTCTAGTCAACAAACTAAGTAAATTAGTCTGTCAAGAGTAAATTGTAACCTAATCCACTACTAATCTTGCTCTATAATGATGCTCCAACTTCCATTCTCGTGTTGATTAACCTAAATAATTAACAAAGTGATCAATTCCCATAATTATCTAATTAGTCCATCAGTATTTTTCAAATTGTCTATTTTCGCATTTAGTCTACCGAATCAACCATTACCCATTTGAAATTGCCATCATATAATCTCAATCCATAACTAATTAAAGCATATTAAAGACAATACACTAACCAAAATAAAGCATGAAAACCAAATAAACTACACTAAGAATGAAAAAAAAGAAAGCATTCAAATGGAAAGCTAATAAATGTAAGCAATTTAAACAAAGCATTAAACTAAAGTAGAAATGAAAAAAAAAAAAAGTAGAATAAACATAAATAGAATGCTTAAAAACATAAAGGTTCAAGCTTTTACATAGAACATCAACTAGCAAGGCTAAAAGTGGAAGAAAAAGAAAATTAGACTAACATTCCTCCCTAAGTGGACAGGAGAAAATGGAGAAGAAAACACGGGTGGATAGAGTTTATTATAAGCCCTAAGATGTTTATTTATAGTATGGATAAGGTTTAGAGATTAAAAGACAATAATGCCTTAAAAAAATATCCCTAAATATGGAATTTTGCGCCCCATAACAACTTTCTTGCCGACCATAATTCTGCCTGGAGGACTTAGCCATCATCCAAGGGGCTTCTGTCTTTCTTGGCCTAGGGCCAACATTTATACCAAGTTCCTTGGCTGGCCCCAAGGAGCCCTAGCAGCCTGATCGTCGATGTCTACGTTTCACTTCTGCTGCTAAGAGACAGAAACTTTTTCCAACCAAAACCTATACAAAATATAATACACATTAATATATGTTAATTAATTCTAAAATAACACTTAAAAACAAACAATCACAAACATTGAAAATAAAAAGTGCACAAAATTATAAAAATCCCTAAAATTTGATAGAACTAGGTAAAATACCGAATGAATTGGAATATGAAAAACCCTAATTTAGGGTTATTAGTAGTTTTCCCTAAGCATTATATAAAACAAGCTCCTAATTAGCCACATGAATATTTTGATAAGATTGTATCTAATGGTATCAAATTAAATGAATTTGATAGATGTCTATAGCAAATTCAATGGCAATGATGGAGTTTTAAATTATTTGTGTATTTATGGTATATGCTTACTTTTGGAACTAGTTAAATTATTGTAAATGATACTAAGTCTTTCCTTACTTCTAATCTTGATTTGAAACACATGGAATGAACCCTGTGTGTGTTTGGGTCTTCAATTGAATTGAACTAACAATGATTTTATATTATTTTAATCACAGTACATAGAGAAATCTGAAAATTTTAATCATTTTGATTTAGGGTCTAGTGTACCCTTATCATGCTATTGTGCATTTGAGAATAAAAAAGATGATAGTGTGTCACAATCTAAATGTGTCCAAATAATTTAAAGATGACGCATTTGATGAATTACACTTTTTTGATGTTGCATATTCTATTGGTAAATTGAACAGATATACCTATAATTTCGATATGAGTTGTTAGAGTTCATTATCTAGATTGATTATATGCCTTAAAGGAACCATTCATTTAAGACTTAACTTTCATGACTATACGTGTAATAATATTGCTATGCTAATTCGTGTTTGATAATGATTAGACTAATTATATAAGTGGTTATATATCTACTCTTGATGAAGGAGTTGTTTCGTGGAAATCGTCTAAGAAAATTTTCAATGCTAAATCTAATATTGGAGTTTGTAAACTTACAACCTTAAATTACTAATCCAAAATTCAATTAGCATTCTAAACCTAAGATTTTACTTGATGCGTGCTAAATCCCCTAGCAAGTGCACCAATCATTCAAGTAATAAAGTGATAAAGAGTTAGAGTCTTATACTGTCTCTTATACACATCTAGATGTATCCCAACTATTGTCATTAGTTATCTAGATATTCAACAAATAATATTCTAATTACCAAGGAATCACCACCAATTAAACTAAAATAAACATAATGTAATCAGATTAATTAAGTTGTTAGGGAAATTGATTTAACTGACAACTATGATTATACTCTTAAATTTCGTAACAATTCAGTTGAGACAATTGTAAGTTGATAGAGTTCCTTAATGAGCATTGACCTTTTGAAGTTAGAACTATTCTTGTTCTACCTACTATTAACTAAGTCTTCTCAGAGTTATTCAATGTGAATGTCACATGAATTGTGTTGAACTGTGAAACCTCTTGTGGTTAGTTAGCTCTCTCTTGAGTTTACTAAATTGGCCAAATAAATTATTTAGAATTGCTCTATTCAAGTAATCCTAATCCAATCTATGGTGAGAATTGTTATGCCTGTGATTATAGTTGTATGGCTAATAACTCCCATGCTACTAATAAGCCTTATTTATAGTGTTTTGGTGCCCCTTAGGGTTAGGAAGAGTTAAAGGTCGAGAATGCTACAAATGAGCTAGAGATTGACGCCAAAGAGAATAAACTTGCAAACTGTCCTGCTTCTAGAAAAGTCATAATGCCGTGATACTACATTTCTTTCTTACTAGAGCACAGTGACACTCTGTACTTAGATTCTATTCAATTTTAGTAAAGAACGTTGCAACAATGCCAAATACACTGCATAGGAAGGCTGCGACATTGCATTATACCTTCACTTGATCTTCTTAGCTCCATATTCTTCTTCCTCTTCAATCTTCAATCATTCATTCTCCTACAAAATGCCAATACATACATAAAAGTTACAATAACACTTTACACTCAAGAATTAAATAAAACAAGCATAAAACATCTAAAACAATATCAAAATCTAGCTAAATTATTAGATCAAAATAAGCGAAAAATAACACTATTCCATATAGTTATCACTACTCCTAGCATCCTTAATTTTATTCTCACTAACAGGGTGGGCATACTTTTAGAAAATCTATTTTTATTTTTATATGCCTAAGTTATGTCCCATAATTGGTATAAGGCAATACAAAAAGTCGTAGTTTAAGTCATAGTTATTAAATCTAACTTAGAAAAGAACTCAATGAGGGAAGTGGATCAATAGGTTAGTGATTCAACTGATCAGTTAGTGGTTCAACGATAGGTCACTAAAATATATAATTTTATTGACATATAATACTTTGAAATCAATAGATAGATTAAGGTATTGATAAAACATGTCATATAAATTTTTTAATTAATTGTAATAAATTTTAGAATAATTAATTTCTCTTAAAAACTATAGTTAAATATATAGTGAAAATAGTTAACTTAAGTTTTGTACAATTGTAATTTTTAAATAACCCATTTGGACAACCACTATTTAAGGATATCATTGAGAATATTGCTTGGAATAACTATTGTCCCATCTTTTTCAGATGTGAAAAATTTGATATAAAAGATCATTGGAGAACGTCTTTATGAAATGCTTGTAAAATGTTACTTGAAAAATAATGAATAAAATAAACAGTCTAAATGGACTAAATAATGATATATAAACAAACACAAGTAAACTATCTTATTAGTCCTCTATCTATTTTATTAAAACCAAAATAGTCCCCTAACTTTAGTTTTAGCCACATTAGTCCTTGAACTAAATATTTGTATCTAGTTTGATCCCTAAATGGTGGCTCCACCCAGAACATAAAATTTTTGACTTTTGACCAGTGTTAACTAGGGGCATAACCATCAAATCATCTGATCCTATAATTATTTTTTTTAAAAATAATTTTAGACTTACCTTGTTTGTCCTCCAACTATTTCTGATTAAAATCAAAATAGTCCCCTAACTTTAATTTTAGCCAGATTAGTCCTTGAACTAAATATTTATATCCAGTTTCATCCCTAAATGGCGGCTCCATTCAAAATATAAATTTTTGAAATTTTGACTGTGTTGACTGGGGGCATAAGTATCAAATTATCTGTTTATGTGGTTGATAGAAATGGAAGCACTGAAGAGTAATAATGATACCAGCATGACGGCTTTTTAAATCACAGATGACTTTGATTTCAAAATCGATCTATGGATTTTCCTCTGGAAGATAATTTATATCATTGCCTTTGAGCTCACATCACCAGGACTTGGAAGAGGGGGAGAAATTCGAGCAGTCTTGTGTGAGAAAGTTATTAGTGGTGGATTGGATATCAGGGAAATCGTGGATATAGACGTGTTCTAAAAAGTATAAATAGAGGCTAGCGAGGTAAGTCTTACTGTTTGAGATGGAGAGACTGGGAAGCGAGAGGGAGAAAAAGTGGAGCTAGTTGCAAGGATGTTGGTGGGGGGAGTGAGAAGGGAGATGGGAGAATGGTGATGTCTTGATACACAATTAGCAACAATAAGAATATTTACATTATACACAAAATATATCTCAAGCACTTAAATGACTGGGCCATCATTAGTAAATATAATATGTTTGTCTTTTTATTAAAAAGTTTGAAACTATTTAAAAAAAACCAATTAGACTAGATGATTATGCCCCTAGTCATCACCGGTCAAAATTTTAAAAAAAAATATATTCTGGATAGAGCCATTATTTAGGGATAAAACTGAATACAAAATATTTAATTTATAGACTAATCCGGCTAAAATTAAAGTTGAGGGAACATTTTAGTTTTAATGAAATAGTTGGAGGACTAATAAGATAAGTATAAAACTATTTAAAAAAAAAAAAAAAAACCATAGGATCAGATGATGTGACGATTATGCCCCTAGTCAACAACGACCATAAGTAAAAAATTTTATATTTTGAGTGGAGCCACCATTTAGAGATCAAATTAGACTGGATTGGGAATAGTTTGACCATTTAAGGAAGAGAGGTAAGGCAAATTAATGAGTTTAAGACCATATATATAAGAAATAAAAAGACATTGTCATCATTAATGGTTTTCGTGGTTAAGTGGTACATCATTGTGTAGGTTGACAAGATGGTCCCATGTTTGAGCCCTGTAGCAAAATATGTTTTGCAGCAAAGTATTTAAACAACTCCAGTCGACCGTGGTTGAATCGGCTGGTTATGCGGTTTTCACAGTTCAACCACGAGTTATTAAACAGTCAACGGGTGTCTTTTTTAACTGGTCGAACTACCAATTCAGTCCAATTAAGTTGCCAAATTCACCATGTTAATACCTGAACCACTGGATCGGGCCAAATTTAATAACTATGACTCGAGTGCTAGGTAGGGCAGAATTACATTTTGATATGATAAAGTCTTGACCTTTTCAAAAAGGTGATATTATTTTTGGGATAACCCAAAATAAGAAATATGGCAATATAAATAGGATAGAGAAAGCATATTACTAAACTTTCCTTTCACACTTTTAATGTAGGACAGGATCTTACAATAACCCTTCCTTATGGAGCAGGGCTCACACCTGCACTCAGATTGTATACGACTGGTGACTTGTACAAGTTTTAGAAGTGGCTCTTAAGAGTATCTCTCAAAAGAACTCATATTTAGATAAGGTGCATGGCCAAAGTAGCACCAAATCGAGAGTTTAAGTTGAATGAATTCTAATGTGTAATCAATGATGCAAGCACAAATCAAGTTGGAGAAGTTCAAAACTTTAATCAACTGTTTTTCGTTGCTGTACTAAGTGGTGATTCAAATCCACAAGATATCATCATTATTGTGATATACCTCTTTACTCATAATGCACTACCACATTTTGAGTCATATGGGGATTGTTAGAAGAATGCCTCAAAATTAATTGTGTTCAAATTTTGGGATTTTCCTCGAACTTTGTTTCCTACGTTGGAATTCACTTTATTCTACCTCATTGTTTAAGAGGAGTTTTCCGAAGTTTATATATAGCTAGAATCTGTTTTGAGTATGCGCAACACTAGTGATGAATCAAGATTAAGTATTATGGCTTGGAATGATTCCCTAAATCAAGATTGTATGAAACACGTGTCGGCCTCTACATTAGTTTTGAAGGACTTAGGTGTTTAGGTGATTTGGAACAAATCAGTAAAGCAAAAGAGTGAGTCATTCCAACTAAAACAATATTTGTTCTATATTTCACATTTTCTAATAAATACTTGACGTCCCCTACGTCATAGAAATTGAACTATGATTTGTTAAGAACAGTTTTTTATCCATATGTCAATAACAAACTTCAAAATTGAGGGTCGAAAAATTGCTATTAACATAGAAGTACATTCATTTGTTGGATGATGCCTACTGTTCACAAGAATAAAGGGGTAATGAAAAAGCAAAAATTGATTGGCAAACCAAAGGGGACAAAAAACCTTGTGCAATGTTATCTCCATTACTTATAATTGTGGATCTTATAAAGATGTCCGCAAATTGGTTGTTGAAGAGACTGTCTCTTAACTTTGTGGAAGAGAATTGCATGTCCTTTTGTGTCAATAATGTCAGAACATAAAAACATGATTTTCAACAAGTTTTTCACAAATCCCATTATGCTTGGATTTCTTGAAAATTCCATCAGCAATATTTTACTAGTTCGAGGGTGGATTCTTTGCACTTTGTGTTTCCAAATTTAAATGGTATGAAGTGGGTATGGTTTAGAAAATTATTGAACGATGAAACATATGAGGAAAAGTGATCTACTTACTCACGGTTATGTTTTTAATACCTTTTAGGAGTAAGTAGAGTTTCTTCTTTTATGCATTTGTTATATAATTTGTGAATTATAAATAAATCTTCGAATGCGAGTTATACTCTAAAAGTCTAAGAAATAAGATTTCTTTGAAATACTACTATAATATACTTGCAATCATTGATTTGCAAAAAAAAAAAATTATAGCATAGCAATTGCATCCAGTATTTTACGAACAGTGAAAAAGTCCTACACAAAACTTACCTTGAAAAGATAGTGTTTACTACTAGACTAACTCTTAAGGTTTTGTGATCCTTATTTCGCTAAGTAGTCCACGTCTATGCGGACTGTTATTCATAAGGATTTCTTTATAGGAAGTTAGTTTTTCATATAGAAAATGATTGTAGGAAGTTGTGAAAGTTTCATCAAATTTCACCTTTATTTTTAAATATTTATGTTTTCTTTTTCTTTTTTTTTTGCAAAAAAATATTTATTTATTTATCTTTTCTACTTATCGCCTTTATGTATCAATTTGTGCCAATGTAGCTTCTATTCATTTTTGTCGTAAAAATATTTAATTGTATTCCTATACTAGCTTAAAACATGTGCTATAGGAAGTCGAATATATATAACTTATATACATAAAATATTGTTAGTGGAATGATAATGTATAAAACTTTTTAATAATTAAATAAAAATAAACAAAACTATATAAAAATATTAGTAAGTTTTACAACATTAAAAAAAATATTACAAAGAAAAAGAAAATTAAGAAGCACTATTGTTTATGTATTGTAACATCATTATGTTGATGTCCTACAAAAAAATATTAAGTTATGTAAGTTAATTATTCGTTGCACAACAATAACAACATTAGCTTTGGCATAGATACATTATTTTAAAATTTCCATATCTTCCACGTTCCATTTATATACAATTAAATCTATATTTTTAAAGTTAGTGAATTATAGATATAAATGGTCAAACAAAAAATGCGAACAGGAAGAATTTTTTAGAATCCACTAATTAAACTGTATTTATAATTTAAATGAAAATCTATATGATATTTATGAAGATATAGCTAAGTTTTGAATATTCAAAATTTATATGGTTTCTTGTGTGCTTACCTATATTAATATTTTAGTTATTTAATGATAGATGAAAAGAAAATAAGAAAAGGGGACATGTGGCATCTAGTAGCTATTTTTAATGAAAATAATATTTTGCTTTAACATCTACTAGCTTAATGTCCCGTACTACACTCGTATGGGGGACTAATCACTAAATTTTTACAATAAAATAATGTTAATAAAGTAATTATGATGGCATAAAATCTTATCTAATTAAATTATATAAAGATAAGACAAACTAAGTATAATATTTATAAATTTACTAATTAGATCTAAAAATAAAAATATTATTGTTTAGTATACATTAAAATGTTTATATTTTTGTCGTATAAAATGATTAAAAAGTAACACATATAACTTAAATTTTAGTTGAAGCCTCTCAACTTTTATTTTCAAAATAGTAATAGATATTACTGTGTTTTGTATATATAATAGTTTTAATAAATTATGTCTACCATGTTCCATGGAAAATGAAGGATAAAACTCTTTTTTATTGAATGCGAATGAACATAATTTTTTGGTTATAAATGATAAACAAATAAAATGCTTTAGAAGTCTTTTTTGTTTTGTATAATTTAACTTAATTCTGTTGATATAAATTGCCAACAAAAATAACAACTGAAAAGTATTTATCACATTTTATAATCAGTTTGCATTTTTTTTAATCAAAGAATATAATTTTCTAAAGTGTCAATGGAGTTTATAGATAGAATTGCACTGGACAAGGTATGGAAAGAGGCTTGACTGAGATTAACTTGGAGCTAAAATATTTCCAACAAAAGCCATCCAAATGTGTATGAAGAGAAAAAAAAGAAGAATATTTCTAACAATTGATTTTAGGTCTTACCATATTGATGTTTTCCAAACCTTATTTTGATGATGACATAAACACTTAACTCTGTAAACAAGTTTTTGCAAGTCTGTTATTTGTTTTGCTAGAGACAGGGTTTTCGGACGCACTGTACCGTCCGAATTGTGTCAAGCTTCTCAGCCGTATTCCACCGTCCGAACGAACAGGTAGAAAGAAGAATCCTACTGCTTCTCCAAACGGACGAACATGACCGTCCGAAACCTCTATCGGACGATGGAACGGATGCATGCACGGGCGTCCGAACGAAGTTCTTCACTAACTGCATGAAGATCGAGACGCTGTGTCGGACGCATCCCATCTATCTCGGACGTCCGAAACCCCAACGACTACTTTTTGTGCATTTATTATTTAGCCGTTAGGAAGTAGTTGCAACCACCATTTATTGCTCTTATAAATAACTGCTTTGATATTCTATAAAAATCATCTAATACATTGAATACAAGTCTTAGAGAAGAGAAATTTTAGTACAAATTGGCTATAGTGCTTTGTTGTATTAGTGTACAGTTTAGAGTGCAATTCAACTTTGAGTGGAGTGATGATCTTGTACGAAAGTGAGGTTGTAAGTAAGATTGTTGGCTCAACTAAAAGAATTTTAGTGTGAGCTAGAATATCCCTACTCTGTAAAGATTATTTATACACCTAGTGTGTGAAGCATTTTAGTGATTTGATACTTCAAGCTTGTTAGTTTGGAAGTATTGGCTGATTAATTTTCTCTCTTTCTTACTTCACTATTTCACTGATCCGAGTATATCAGTTTTTATTTCAAAAATCTTAATACTTATTTTCTTAAAGTATTTTTAGAAACCTAATTCATACCCCCTCTTAGGTTGCTTTGGGACAACACATATAAAGCATATAAACATGTAAAATGATAATGCCAAAAAGTAGATAAGACATAATAAGAGATTATCTAAAATTATCTTTTACATATTACAATTATGTAATCACTTAAAAATAATATATATTGACATTGAATAGTTAATTACCAACAAATATAAAGTTGCAAGAAAATGAAAAAAAGAAGTTGATATTAAAATTTTGTTATATATATATATATATAATGTATTTATTAACAACGATATGTAGATAAAAGTTTTTCACGATTAATATATTATTTTTTTCGTAACTTATTTTTAATGACTTATATTTATAGTACATTTTTGGTTTAAAAATGTTTTTGGAAAAAAAAAATTAACTATAAGAGGTGTACGTAAAATAAGAATTTTAATTACAACCTTTGGATAATTAATTTGGATTTTATTATTAATTAAGTAGTTCATCTTTTACCTAGTGTATGCATGGGAAGATGAAGACATTAGATTTATGAAATAATAATTAGTGAAATGATAATTGATTGAAACTTTCAATAAATAACTAAATAAGATAAACAAAAGTAAATAATTATATTAGAAAGTTATACAACACTATAAGCTAAAGAAAATAATTAAGGAACATGATTGTTGAATGCCTAATTAAAATTATTATGTTATTGGCTTATAGAAATTGTCGAACATTAATTGTTATGAACGGGATGATATTACATAATCACAAATGTTTTAAAAATTCATGTTTGCTTGGCAAAATAGATTTTGAAGTATGGGAAAATCGCCAAAATAGTCCCTCAACTTTTTTACTTTAGCCAAAATAGTCCCTCAACTTTTTTTATAGCCAGAATAGTCCTTCAACTTTTTTTTTAGCCAGAATAGTCCTTTAACTTTTATTTTTTAGCTAATAGTCCTTTAACTTTTATTTTTTAGCCAAAAAAGTCCTTTTATGGTGTAGTCACCATAATTTTTTTTTTCCCTTTTTTTATAAATTTCACATGAAAGGACTATCTTGGCTAAAAAAAAAAAGTTGGAGGACCATTATACTATCAAGATGTGTATAAGAGACTATTTTGGCGAATTTCCCTTTGAAGTATTATGTAGTAAATTTCATGAAAAGAAAATTCTAAGTTATATTATGGAATCAGAATATTAGTAAGTATTTAATTCCATCAAATTACCAAAATAAGAATGTCATATTTCTTTGGAATATAAAAATAAATATTTAACAATATTATTGGATAAAATATCAATAAGTATTTATTTCCATCAAATTATAAGAAAAATGTCACCTTTCTTTGAAATAAAAGAATGTGTCACTTATTATGTAGATAAAAAGGGAAAAAAGTATCTAACAATTAATTTTACGCATCAGCGTACATAGCATACTTTTAAACAAAATGATCTAAAAAATGCCAAAAAATAGAAAATACATACTATCTACATCCTTAATTATGAATAACATCTATATTATTAATGGACATAATGTCGAAGAGAAGATGAAAAGAAAAACGTAATTATAAATTTGTTTCTCTTTTTATAGACTCGATTATCAATTGAAAGACATGCAAATATAGTCCATCAATTATTTTTAAAATCCAACAGAGGTTTTCTAATTTTTAAAAGTTTTTCATGTCCAAACTATCATTTTATACTATGGAAGTCCTTTATTTATTTATTTTTTGTAATTTAAGAAGGTATCTCAAGTTTTAATTTTTTTTCTAAGAGGATCTAGAATTAATCTGCACCTACCCTTTGGGTAATTTGAACCCCATTTCTTATAGGTCATAAAGGAAGGTCCCTCAAGTTTTATTTACACTTTTCATTGAAAATATTTTTATAATCCATGAATGGCACTCAAGTATTTTTTCCTCTCAAACTCAAAGTAGTCATCCAACTATCATACCAAAATAAGTTAAAAATATTTGACGGACAAAAGAGTTAAATCAAAAAATGATGTTGGAGACCTCTCTTATACACATCTAATGTGTATAAGAGACAGGAAAAAAAATTACGAAAAAGGGAGAAATATGTGGGTTTAAAAAATAGTTGAGGACGAAAAAATTGAAAAATGATTCGATGGATATCCATGAGATTTTGAAAATAATTTAGGACTAAATTTGTAATTTTCCACTAATCAATTTCTTGAAAAAAGTATTACCATGATGTAATTGGGTCACAAGATTATTTTACTTACACATCAAAGTATATAAATAACCCTTTAAATTAACATTATATAACTAACGGTCTTCTAAATAAATAAACATTTGTTTTCCATCTTATTACAAATAATATAATTTTATATTTGACATATATTTTCAATATTTGATACTCATATAATAATCCATACTATATTATTAGTTTTGTAACCCTTTTGGGAAAAAATTAATTATAAGAGATAGGTTTTGTCTAAAATGAAAGATTTTGAAAAATAAAAGTAGTTAAGATAAAATTTCATAGTTAATTTAAATTATAAATAAAGTAATTTTTTTCACTTTAATATTTAGATTCCTACATATTTTAATGCCACATGTCGATGCATTAGAGTTTCTCACTAAATACCCCTTTTGCTATAATATATACTAGCTAAATATCTCATGCTACGCAAGGGAATACGAATATCTATATTTAATTTTTACAATAATATTAAATTAATGATGGTTGCATAAAACTTTAATAATTAAATAATATAAACAATAAATTCTATTCCTAAAAAAATTATATATATATATAAATACTTCCTAAAAAAACATCTTCCGAAAAAAATTAAACAATATAAATACAAACAAAAGTAAGTAATAATATCTTTAATTTTACTGATTATAAAATAAAAATGAGAGAAGAACAATAATAAATATAATTAATAAGCATGCATTTGAAATGCTTATTTCTTTCATATAAAAGTGATTGAAAAGTAGCTATATATCTTAATTATTAGTTGAAAAAATATGCATAGATATGTCTCTATGGTAATGACATCTAGATGTGTTTAGCTTATATAATAATGTCTAAATACATTGATCTTGATTAAATATAAGAGATATAATAAGCTCATTAAATGGTCAAAATCAAACTCAATATTTAGAAGTATTATTTGTTTAGTATGAATGAGCTTGATTTTATTGATATATATCATCAATAAAAATATTTTAGAAGTATTTGTCATAGTTTTTAATTAGTGGTACTCTTGACATAATTAAATATATTTGATATATATTTATTTTTCCTAATCAATGATTATTTGATAGTTATAATGATATAATTCTTAATTAATGTGTATCGATCAATTTTTCCTATTTAAGTATTACTTGATAATATAAAGATAAATCAAAGCTTTTGAATATTTAAAATATCGAGTTAGTTTTGTGTTTTATTATAGTGCTTTTTAGTATGAAAAGGAGGATGGATTTTATACCAAAAACTAAAAGTAAAAACATGAGATAATTATTAAATTTGCACTTAAATCTTTATCCTTCATTCCTAACTATAAATAATTACTAAAAATTTATGTTAAAACTATCTCAGATATTATATTTTAAAAATTGTATTAGACATGTGATTGTTTGTTCTAGGTAGAATTCAACTTTAAAAACAAACAAGCAATAATTAACCTCATAAAATCACTATACTTTACCTCACTTCCGCAAGTATATACGAAGTTGATAGTGGTATAGGATGAGTGGGTATCGTTCCCACGAAGATTGTTTGGCAAGCAATTACCAAGATTTACAGATCTTTGCATAGTTAAGCAAATTCAAATAATAGGAGATGAAACTACACTATTCAAAGCCATAATTAAACTGAAGCAATTAAAACCTAATTTAAGCTAAATTATCTACTAAAACAAGTAAATGAAACTAAGCTTAATTACGAAATTGATGAACTAGCTACTATATCCTATTAAAAGTAATTAAATAAAAGCTCTTAATTTTACTCTAAATTAACCGAAATAAGACTAAAATTAAAAAAGCAAGTGATTAACCCAATTAAAAAGACTACATAAAAGAAGTTTTGAAGGTTAGAAGCAACCTATTTGTAGACTAGAATTTGGAAAGAGTTAAAATTAAAATCTAAATATTTTTGGATTTTTGACAATAAAAAGAAAGCCCACTAAAAATTAACTAGAAATTAATGCAAGGAATTGAGAATTCTTAACTAAAAAGCAATAAATCAATAAGAACCGTAATTTCTCTATGAAACCTTAGAGTGAAAACAAAGAGATTCTCACTAATTTAAACTAGAAGCAAGTAAAAATTATATCTACTTGAAACTAATGATTAACCCACTACAATTATCTAATCAAAATTTAAACTTGCAAGGAAATTAAAACTAGATCTAAAGGATGATTAAAAAGAATTTTCCATTAAAAGGAACTTGAAAGTTAAGCTATTCTAATCTACCGTAAAACTTACTAACTACCTACTTACTCTATCCTACTTAATTTTCTATTACATCTTTAAAGTAGTTTAAATAGTGGAGTATTACACAAGGCAAAATCAGAAATTGGTTGCTAGAATATTACAAAATTTCCCTTACAACTTAAGCTAAATTTGAGATTGCGATATGGACTGCTAAATAACGTGACCTATTCCCCAGTCCAGATTGCGGCAAGCCTTCATTTCTTCTATAATTGCATTTTGGTCGTTGACCTTTGTTCATTCCAGCTTTGTTCATTTCGGTTGTAGAATAGTTCAATTGAGCTTCATTTCTTACTTTCATAATAAATAACATGCAAAATCTTGTTAACTTTTTGACATAAAACAACCCCTATGGCAAAATCACTGGCATCGTACATCACTTCAAAAGGTAATGACTAATTTGGGACAACAATAACTGATACAGTCACAAGAGCATGCTTCTAGCCTTCAACTCATTAAAGGACTTCAAACAAGCATCATCAAAATCAAACACACAATCTTTTTGCAACAAAGAACAAAAAGGTCTAGCAATATGGAAATTTTTTTAATGAATCCGCGATAGAAACCCGTGTGTCTAAGAAAACTTCTTATTCCCCTAGCATTAGAAGATAGGGCCTTCACAATGTCTCAATAACCTCTACCTTTTCTCTATCTACCTCTATCCCTTTTGACGATATCCTATGACCTAACACTATACTTTTTTGTACCATGAAATGGTATTTCCCCTAATTAAGGACCAAATAGGTCTCCTCATATCGACGCAACACATTTGACAAGTTTAATAAGCAATCATCAAACGAGGTACCAAACATATTAAAATCATCCATAAATACTTCAATGCATTTCTCTACCATGGTGTGAAAGATGGCAAACATCCATCTTTGGAATGTGCTTGGAGCATTACATAACCCGAAATGCATCATCCTGTATGCAAATGTTCTGTACGGACTTGTGAATTAGTTTTCTCTTGGTCCTCCGGGCATATTTCTATTTGGCAATACCCAGAGTAGCCATCAAGAAAACAATAATAGGAAAAGCCCGCCAACCTTTCTAGAATTTGATCAATGAAGGGTAATGGGAAGTGATTGTTCTGGGTAGCTCATTTAACTTCTTATAATCTATACATATATCTATCCATCCCGTAACAACCTAGAAGGAAAAAGTTCGTTTGTATCACTAAGTACTACGGAAAACTACCCTTATTTGGGACGACTTGGGTTGGACTAACCCATTCACTATCGCTAATTGGGTAGATAATACCAACATAAAGTAATTTCTTGATTTCCTTCCTAACCATCTCTTTCAATATGGGGTTTAACCTCTTTTGAGGATGCCTAGTTGGTTTATGCCTTCCACTCTTGAGAATTTTATGCATACAAAGGGTTGGGCTAATGCCTTTTATGTCATCAATACTCCAAGCTATGGCACTACGCTGCAATTTAAGTACATGAATCAATTTTTCAAGTTGTTCACGAATCAAAAATGAATTTACGATAACAGAAAAAGTCTCGTACATATTGTAAATGTGACCATAGAGTCTTGAGTTCAACCTTGAGGGATTCATTATTCAGAGACCCCATTTTTCCTCTATGCTCATCACCATTTTTATCCTTTTTCACTGAGCTATTTTTCCTCTTGTCTAGAAGACTTAGGCATTTCTTTGTTTTCTTGTCACCATGATCAACTTCTTTTGAGCTCACTAATGCCTTATCCCAAGGAGATTTAGTCATATTGTACCTAAAAAATTATTAACCCATTCATCAACCACTTCAATTCTCATAAGATCTTCATAAGTATAATAGAGAAGTTTAAGAGAATCAAAATCATTGAATACAACAATTTTTTTATTTATTTGAAATTCTAACTTCCCTTCTTCAACGTCTATAAGAGCATGTTCGGTGGCAAGGGATGGTCTTCCTAGTATGATAGGCATCTCCTTTTCCTCCTTCATATCCAAAACTATGAAGTCCGTTGGAAGGTACACCTCGTCCACTTTGATGACCACGTATTCAACTATCTCCCTGGAATCTTGATGCTTCTATCCGTAAGTTGCAAGGAGATACTTGTAGGCTTCAAATCCCTACCATTAAGCATTTTATTGACCCAAAAGGGCACAAGATTAATCAAAACTTCCAAGTCACATACCAAGTATCTTTTGAATTGGACGCTCTCGATTTCACATGGTATTGAAAATGAGCCCGAATCTATCAAGATCGGAGATAATTTATTTGTGATCATTGCATTACACCTCTGCGTTAGGCAAAGAATTTCATCCCTATGGTGCTTCCTCTTTGAAAAGAGGACTTGTTTCATGAACTTGGTATAACTTTGCATGTTTTCTAAGGCATCCATAAAAAGGATGTTGATTTGAAACTTCTTGAAAACTTTCAAAAATCTCCTAAACTTCTTGACTTTCTCTTCACCATTCAACCTTTGTGAAAACTAAACCTTGACTTCCCTAGTTAATTTCGTTGGTGGGCCTTGTTTCATAATCCTTCTTGTGCTGGTTAAGGGGATTATTAGGCTCATCAAACATCTTGCCTTTTCCCTTTGAAGACTCTCCATTTTCTTCCTCAATTGCACCATCACATCACTCATCTTCCCTTCAACCTTCTTGTCTATAAAAGTTGAATCAATCCCAACATTGTCGTTCATGTATAACTTCTAAGAATGATTGCTTGAACATGTTCACATGCATGGTGGTCTCTTGTATTTTTATCTCTTGGGTTTCGAAGAGTGTCACTTAGAAGTGCACCACTAGGTCTATGGGATACTTGTCTAACCACTTGCCCTATTTGTGTCTCTACATTTCTTGTGAAGGCACCTTGATTTCTTACATATGCATCATGGTCCCTCCTAAATGCTTTATTTCCCTTCTAATCACTTCTGATACATTAAATATCTAGCAATAAAATTTATAAACACCTAACCCTACTATTAACTAGATAATGCACTACAAGTGTACGGGATCAAATAATATATAGTGGAAGTAGGTCGAACCCAAAAAGATTGGCTTAACAAGTACCGGTTCTTTGGCTTGAACTTTATTTGAAGAATTGACATTGGAAGAGAGAGTTAACTAAACTAGAATTAAAGACTTTAACTAGTGGACTACGAAGTGCAGCTTATAGATGAAAGACATTTCCTCTATAATGACCTACTCGTCATGGGTTCCAATCACTAGAAGGTAGGGGGAGAGGTGGGTTAAAAAAAAGACTTTAACTAGTCAAAACAATAGAATAGTGTTAGACTAGCCAATTCTCAGCTTTGATTAATTCATTCAATTAATTGATTCTATTAAACACATTAGAGTTCAATTCCCATTATTAACCTAATCCCAGTTCCTCACGTCATTAGGTCATCCAATTCAATTAGTCTAAATAAAGATTCCTCCTACCGCCTAGAACTAACCAAATTGACCATTCATCCTATAGAATTCTAGGTGACCAACTAGGTAATTTAGTCAGTCAAGATCATAAATTAAACCTAGTTTAATTACTAATTACGTGTAAAATGGAGGTTCAAATTCCATTCTCCCCTCGATTTACCATTCAATTAATTAAGAGAGTGATCAATTTTGCTTATTATCATTCTAGTTTAGCAGAATTGTCCAATTGTTAATTTGACATTTAATTTACCAAATTAATCATTACATATGGCCAATTGGTATTGTCCAACCTTAACCCATGATAAATTAGAACACGGTCGAAAGAAATAACACAATATAAACTAATGAAAGCAAGAAAACTACTCTAACCATTAATTTAGGAAAATTGTAGATCAGAAGCATAGAACATGAAACACGAGAACAATTAAACTATAAATAAATTGCATAAGAAAGATCTAAGAGTGTCTAAGAATTCTTCTCCATGGAAGAATCACAAGCTCTTGATCCAAGGTTGTCAATCTTGTACCTCTTCTTCAACTCTTTTTAAAAACAGAAAAAAGAAAAAAGAAAGAAAAACCTAGTCTAATCTTGTAGCCCCAGAGGGAAACTAAAAAAGAACATGATTTTTAGGTCCTAGAGACCTTTATTTATAGGTTTTAATAGTTACAAAGTATAGGGCCCCTAATAAGTTTCGGAATGCACCAAAACAAACACTCAGGACTAAAAACATCAAAAATTGTGAAAAATTGTGACATGGTTCGCTACAAGCTTACTAAGTATCGCAAAAAGCAAGACCTTCTTTGTTTGGTTCACACAAAGTGAACAAAATAGACTGTGGACTCTTCTTGATAGCTCTATGTGATTTCACCGTTTCGCCTCTAAAATCTTGGTGTGACGCTCAATTAACACATCGCTTGTTCCTAAATGACCCTAAAATAACACATTAAAATATGTAATATATTAATGTTTATTTGTTGCTATTTAAATTGTATTTATGTGTGTATGTGTTTATATATATATATATATATTTATTTATTTATATATATATATAAAAACAAAAGAGGAACAACAACGAACAAAGAACCCTAGTTCCGGGAGGAAAGATAAACAAGCTAAGCACAACCCTAAATACATACACATAAATATAATTTAAATAGCATCAAATAAACACAAAAACATCACATTAAATATATATTCATAGACAGTAATAGAAATTCATGTGTATTTCCTAACTGACACATAAATCCTAAAAAATCAAAAGAGTGTTGAATCTTTATGTTAATGAACCAGTTAGGTAAATAACTTATAACATCTTTGGATTATAAGAGACAGGCTTAAAGTTTTTCTAGTCCCGAGCAAAATAAAACTAACAATGATACAAAATCCATTAATTTCATTCAATTTATCAACAATCACAACATGAAAGACTAAGGAAGTAGAGAAATGAACCAAACATATATATCAGAGAACTTTGATAATTTGTCTCCAACTCACCATAAAAGTGTTAATCTTTCCACTCATGAAAGCAGATATCACTCAACTCACTAATCAATGGAAAATCCACTGAACTAAAGTTTAACAAGTGTTAGACAATTTGGAAGCAATTAACACACAAAATGTTCAATAGTACAAATTAATTCGAACCAAGGATCATATAGGTCTTTTAAGCTTGTAGCATGGGTTAAGGGATAAAGGTAGGACATCTTTGGATATAAGTAGCTCATATCACCCTAGATACGTTAGTAAACAACTTTGAACCATAATCCTGTATAAAATTCCCATTAGTATATCATCAAGATTAACCAACTACTATTGAAGGCAAAACATGCTTTCTTTATTCAATTCGAAGGAACTTTCCTTCTTTATTCACAAACTTGAACAAATTTTTTTTTCTACATTCTTTTTCCTTTTCTTTTTCTTTAAACATTTTTTTCCTCTTTCTTTTTCTTTTATTCGTTCCTTTTTTCACACATTTTTTTTTATTTTTTTTCAACATCTAACCACACATAGGGAAGCATTACAAACATTAAAGTGATCAATATTACTTCTTCTCCAACATAACACATCCCTTCCTTCTAACCTCTATTGCATCATAATTCATAGTATTGATATGCAAAGAGTTCAACAATAACTTAATAAGGTGATGGGTAAAAAGAATGGTAAAACAAAGCAAAAAGGATAAAGTGATTAAAATAACATGGCTATCAAAGAAAATAAGGCTTACAAAGTTCAAAAGGGGTAACTTGGGATAATTTTTCAAATAGGTAGGCAATTTGGCCTAAAAAGTCCAAAAAAAAGCCTAAATCACTTCAACGTTCAAGCTTCACATGTACTTCATAAGCATAAAATTCACAAAATTCCAACAAATGTCACAAGATAAACAAAAATCGCAAGGTAATCATGACTAACACTCATATAAAATTCTCTCACTTTCACACCCTCACTCAAGGGAATATATGTATATAGTGATAACACTTCATAATTCAAAGGGCCCAAAAAGTTAAGAAAAATTACCTGCACTTTCAACCCGAAAACTCTAACACATAGTCCCCTTGAAGTATTTTTAAAATCTTGATACATAATCAAAATAGTTAATGAACATAAAAACTGAAAACCTTTGTGTTTAACCCTCTACAATACTTTAGGAAAAGAGGGCATAAAAATTCTAAAGGTTGTCATCCAGTAGCTAAGGAGTCTTTTAAATAGTCAGATCCTTAAGACTGAAACTTTCTACTACTAAGACACTACTTAAAAGAAAAAATCTTTTTAGGTTTTTGGAAAAATTTTTTCAATTTTTTTTTCAAAACATAAACAACATAAACATAGGTAAACATAACACTAATGATTACTTATACATGAATAACTAACAAGCTCTAGCATAGTAGGATTAAAATCCATACAAGTGGATGTTAATGCAATTAAATGATCAAAATTCAACTTAAAATTTTAATTTTTCTTTCAATTGTGGAATTCATTAGCAATGAGCTCAAAACAGAACTAAACAATGAGTAATTTTAAGTGAATCATATAAATGCAAGCTTCAATGAAAAATCATGAGTCCTAGAAATTGTTTTTCCATTTATGCCAATATGGCTACACCAAATAGTGGTCATTGGAGTTTCACGGGATTCAAACAAATAAAAACAAGACAAACATAGGGGTTGTGGTTTAAAACAATGCAAAGATCAATTATACCTGAGATTAATTACATCTAGATCAAATCACAAATAATTTAATTAAAAAGTAATCTCAATAATTAAGTTCTAATATTATCATATTTAATTGTCTAGTTTGTATAAATTCTCTAACACCTGTCTCTGGACATAGCAAAGATAATGTATCAAAACTAGAAATTCCATAACCAAATAGCAAAACAAGTCCAAGTTTAATTGATAATTCCATGACAAAACAATTCATCAAGTAAGCATTTAATCCATCATCATTAGCTAAATTAGACTACTTTGTCATTATTTAAAAACACATTATCTATGGATAACAAAAGTAGTTCGCAACATAAAACGCATAAATCTAATTAGTCATGAGGCTTCATGCCTTTATTACCTGACTCAGGTTCTACATCTAAAAAAAGCATAATCAAAAGAAACAATCCCCTAGTAAGCCAAGAAGGCTTGCCGATGATGTTGTAATCCTTGCTCAGCTATCTGCATCATATAGCACATCCGAAGTTTGCAAGGATAGGTGAAACTCTGGCATATGTATTTATCGTCTCCCTAAATGCCTCTAGTAAATATCCCGCATCTTTCACTACTCGAGCCAACTTTATCAATACACTGTATGGCACCTCTTTGAAATGTGTTATCAAGTTCCTTACGATGTAAGCAATCTTTTGTTTCTTTTTCATTGCACATGCTCAATGACTTGGTCATCTCAAAATCACCCTCAAGGTGCCCATCTTCTCCTATAGTTGGGATTGGTATAGGATTCCCTAGGGTTTCACCTTCCAACTTGCTTACGAGTTCCGCAAGTTGTTCAACTAATCTCTTTATGGATTCGTCTTGGTGCTCAAAGCTGCTGATTAATTCCTCCATATAGGGAATCATCTTCCTTACCAATCTTGCCTTGGCATCTTCTCTTGAGTGGTGCAGCTTCCCAACAAGTCTACGATGACCTAGTTTGAGCATATCCATATCCCATCACTTCCTTGTGATCCTGGAACAATGACCACCAATTCTTCATGGATTTGTCCATGCTTTCATAGATACAATCTATTTCCTCCATAAAGGTATTCAACATCTGCACCAACCTTGCCTCTTCTTCTTGAGTAAGTGGTGGTTAAGTCTCGTCACAGCCATAGCACTCGTAAGAATCTCCATGAATGCCAAACCCGCCAAACTTGGATTGTCCCACAGGTAATGATGAGTAGTTGTTGTTCATGTGAGCTTCTTTGTAATCAAATTTCCATGGTGTTTGGCTGGTCATGAAAGTTCCCTTGTATAGCATTCATTATTGTGGATCATGGATATTCACTCCCAGTATGAGGTTCTATTTGTTCATGCATAGGCTCTTGAGGCATAGAAAAAGAATAAGGATAATCTTAGTAGCACAAGAGAGAATTTGGATGGTCGGACCATCCTATTTGATAATCGTAAGAATAGGGATCGTATTGATATGCACATTCCCAATTAGCATGGTTACCTACACAAGAATCACAATATAAACCATTATAAGGAATGGAATTAGCTCAATTTTTTTTTTTTGCTAAAGCTGCTAATTGGATTGACAAATTATCATAACTAATCCAAAGTGTAATCATAAGAAGCATACTCATTGTTCATGCCTCCTTAATCATTCTTATGATAATATCCTTGGCATGGTCGATTGATTCCAATTCATGTCTTGCATGTTCTCATAAAACTAACACAATAATAAAAAAAAAAAAACAAGCACTAACACAAAAGCACAGAAACAGGAAAAATGGGATAGTAATTAGTTAAATTATCCACTAAAAAGATAATCCTTTTAGATTTTTTCAATAAGAGAACATAAACTATGTGTCTTATGACATTTCTGGTTTTGGAAAATTTTGAGAACACACAATGAAATTAAGACAAATATAACACAATTTAAACTTCAAAGTAGTATTCTTGCCAAATGATACTGATATTGCCAAAGACCCGATCCCGGACAACAGTTTAAAAAACTTGATACGTGAAATATCTGGGTAAGAAATTTATAAACACATAACTCTACTAATAACTAGATAATGCAACGCAAGTGTACGGGGTCAAACACTATATAGCAATAGTAGGGATCGAACCCACAAGGATTGGTTTAACAAGTACCGGTTCTTTGGCTTGAATGCTATTTGAAGAATCAACAAAGGAGAGAGATTTCACTAAACTAGAATTAAAAACTTTAACTAGTGAAAACAATGGATTGGGGTTAGACTAGTCAATTTTCAGCTTTGATTAATTCATTTAATTAATTGATTCTATTAAATACATTTGATTTCAATTCCCATTATTAACCTAATCCCGATTCCTCACATTATTATGAATTAGTCATTCAATTCAATTACTATAAATGAAGATTCCTCCTACCACCTAGAACTAACCAAATTGACCATTCATCCCATAGAATTCTAGGTGACAAACTAGGTAATTTAGTCTGTCAAGATCATAAATTAAACCTATTCCAATTATTAATTAGGTCTAAAATGGAGGTTCAACTTTCATTCTCCTCTCGATTTACCTTTCAATTAATTAACAAAGTGATCTATTCCCCTAATTATCATTCTAGTGCATTAGAATTGACCAATTATTAATTTGACAAATTAATTATTACACATGGAATTGGCATCATCCAGCCTTAACCCATGACAAATTAAAACATACTTGATCAAAAGAAATAATACAATAAAACTAATGAAAGTAACTAAACTACTCTAACCATTAATCTAGGAAAGTTGTAAATTGGAAGCATAAAACACGAAAAATGATGAAAGAACAATTAAACTATATATAATTTGTATAAGAAAGATCTAAGATTTTCAAAACTTGTCATAGTTTTCCTCGGAAGTTCTTGGTCCAAAGTTATCAATCTAGAACCTCCTCTTCAACTCTTCTTGAAATAAGAAAAAAAAAATCCTAAAGGAAAATGAAAGAGAACGTGATTTTTAGGTCCTAGAGACCCTTATTTATAGGTTTTAAAAGTTACAAAGTCTAGAGCTTTGAATAATTTTCGAAACGCACCAAAACGAGTCCAATTAAACACCCAGACACTAAAAACATCCAAAATCACGAAACAACACAAAATAGTTCACACAAAGTGAACCCTTCGTTGTTTGGTTTGCACAAAGTGAACAAGATAGCCTATGGAATTCGCACATAGCAAACTCTCCAAACTTGACAGCTCTGTGTGGTTTCATTGTTTTGCTTGTAAATCTTCGTCCAACATCTGATTGATGCACCATTTGTTCCTATACGACCCCAGAGCAAAAACACACATTAATATATATAATATAACACTAAAATGGCACATAAAAACTTACAAAAACTAGAAACAAAAGATGAACAAGATTTACAAAGAACCCTAGTTTCGGGAAGAATTAGATAAATAAATATGAGCACAACCCTAAATACATATACATATAATTATAATTTTAGATAACATCAAATAAACACTAAAACAGCACATTAAACATATATATATATATACATCCTCCACCTCTCATTGAGGAAGTGGACCACTCATCAAAGGTTGTAGATTACGGGATTGATAAGATTGAAAAGAGGAAACTAGGTTGGAAATTTTGGAAGTTAGATTGGAAAGGTCTTTGGTGCGGTGGTTGGTATGGCCTAGACCAAGAGGCTTGATTGTTTTAAGTGGGTTGATGAGCATTTGGAAATTTCCTGATTGGCCACCCCATGAGAAGTTGGGGTGGGTTCCTCCATGATGGGTTATAAATGGTCCCATAAGTTTTTTTGTTGGGGTCTAGATAAGGAGACTTGGTTCCCCCAAATAAGTCACTTGCTCACTTTGTGATGATGGTCCTTCAATTGTACATTGACCATTTGGATGGTCACCCAAGAAAAAGTCACAAAGTAGTGGACCGGGAGGGATGTATTGATAAGGCATTCAGCATACCTATAGTATCCAATGCTTTATTGATATTGGTCATATTTGTCATGAGCCTATTTTGGGCTATGATAGCATTGGAATTATCTAAATGATGAATTCTCCTTTGAGCTTGAGTGGATTTGGATGTTGTTCTTGTTGATGTAGTGAAGGAGGTGCAACCAGTCCATGTTAGTAGTAATTAGAAGTCATGGTGTTGAGAAAACATTGAGCCTCATCCAATGTCTTGAAGGAAAGTGACTCACCAACCGAGAAATCCATAATTGACTTAGCGTCTTGGTAGAGACCATTGTAGAACGTGTGAACTTGTAACCAAAGGGGTATGACATGGCGGGGGCATCTTCTAAGCAATTCCTTTTATCTTTCTCATACTTCTCCAATCCATTCTCTAGCATCTTGTTTAAATGAAGTAATCTCATTCCTATGCTGAGCCATTCTTGAAGGAGGGAAGTGCTTCACTACAAAATCTTGCGCTAACCCATTCCAAGTTGTGAATGTCCCTTGGTCATGACTTTAATCACGCTTTGGCTCTATCCCTCAATGAAAAGAGAAATGCCCTCATTCTAACACAAAATGGCTACACTGCATTAAAAATGAAAATATCTTGCACCTCTTCAAAATTCATCAAATGTGTGTAAGGATCTTCGTTTGGACCACCCCCAAACATGGCATGAGGTTCCAACATTTGTATGAGTCCTAGCTTGATCTCAAAATTGTTCGCATGTACAAGGATTCTTGCTATACTTGAGTTTGGACCATCATATGTTGGCATAGCATAAGATTCTCTCAATGGTCTATCATTGCCATTCAAACCATTTCTCGTATTGTCACCCAAGTCATTGTTGCCCATGCCTTCCTCATTATCAAAGTTCCTAAGGTTCTCTTCATCCACCTTTCTATTATTATTATCATCCACCATGATGAATTTCTCTTTTTCTTTTTGTAACTGTTTTTCCTTCCAAATTCTCTTTAGTGTCTTTTCGAGTTCTAAATCAAGTAGCAAAACCTCTTTCTCAAGAACCATACATTACAAATAACCACCAAGAACAAGTCAAATATCAAAACCAAGACACCAAACACAACAGTAAAGTATTGACAAGAATTTACTTAGTACTACTTAAACAACGATTAAATAACTAAAATAAAGAAAATTCTAAATTAGCACTATCCCTATGCACCTAATATTACCATTTATGATTATCTCCAGTAATGGTGCCAAAAACATGACGAGTGTTTTCTAACTGTTCAAAACTATCAACTCACTATTCAAGTAATAAAAACCACTTCTAATACTCTAGACTACAACCCAAATGTCTGCAAGTATACGAAAAAGATTTATAGCTAGTGGTAAGGGGACCATTCCCAGGAAGATAGCCAACACCAAGTACAAGGATTCAAGGACCAATTCAAAGTGTGATGTAAACTAAGAGAATTAAGCAAGTAAAAGCAACAATTATTCAAGTAGATTAACAACAAATAATAAAAGGGGGGATCGCGCTATGGATATGATCTTTCTACTAGGTGAGGTCTTCTTGTAGACAAACAATCAATGGGTATAATTGACAATTCCCTCCCAACTATGAACCAATCCCCTGGCCCGGCCCATGGTTCTAGTCAAATGATCATCATGGTGTTTTCGGAATTAATTAGAAAAGCTAACATCTGGGTCCGACTACTAATTAACGTCCTAACCAAGTAGGAAACCCATCTAGAAAATTAACACTCAACACTCATTTGTTGTGCTAAACCCACTAACATCATTCAAAAGAGGATCTTTTCCCTCTCACCAAGCCACTTTAGTTATGTACAAATTGTCCATCATTTCCTTGTCCATCCACATTGAATCACCCATACATAGGTAGAATTTACATTTCCCTAGCCCAATCTCTTGGGAATTTTGCTACCCATGCTTAATGGAGAACATAACAAAGAAGAATAAAACAAGACATAACTACAACCTTATAAAGATCTAAGAACAACATACGCATAAAAACACTAGTCATACTAAGAAGATAATAAAACAAGCATGAAAATAAGAGAACTTTATAGACAAAGAAAGCAAGTAAAAAGGCCAACAATAATATTTAAGAGAATTCTAAATGTTCATATAAAGCAAGTAATTTAAAGCTTTAAAGTGCTAAAATTTAAAAGACAGGACTGGAATTCTATTCAAGGCTAAAAGTAGTAAGTCTAGCTACTCCAACAAGAACCTTATCCTATCCTACTAAACCAAGTTAACTTACGATATCTACTACACGTTTTAGGCATACATTTTAGGGTCCTTTACAACTTTGCAGCCTTTTCAAAAATTAATTGGCCAATATTCTCTTTGTCTAAAATCTTCGTCCAAACTGCAGTCCTATTTTTAATACTGTGGAATTCAGGACCGCGGTCCAAGTCTTGATCGAACTGGGGAAATTGGCTCTCGGACCACGGTATGAAAAATGCTGCCTTGTAAAGTGGCACCACAGTCTCATATACTCGAATTCTTGAAATCATGGACTTTGTCTTCAATTTTCTCTATTTTCAACTTGGTCCTTGATTTCTTGATTCTTCCAACTACTATCCAATTGTAAATTTTCCTAGAATGAAACATCAAAACATAATTAGTACTACTATAATTATAAAATTATCATAAACTACTACCAAAATGCCTAATATTTCTCTAATGCCATAATAATACTACTAGTCATCAAATTCAAGAAAACACACATAAAAACACACAATTTGGGAACAACATTATCAAAACACTATAGTTTTTAGAGGTAAAATAACTCTATTTACTAGAGTTATCAAGAGCTCGTTATATTTGGGAACTGATTTCTTTATTACACTTGACAATGGATATGGATATAAATATGCATTTGGAGCATATAAAGCTTAAATAATGGGATCCTAGTTGTTAATTTTTTCATGTATAGCATTGTATTTGTTTAATTCTTCAGTTACAATGATCTTTGATAACTCTAAATCAGAGTTATTTTACTCTAAATCATGGCATTTTATTAGTCTAAATTCTAAGTTTTGGTTATTAATTGAATGTTTTGGTTAATATTTGTATTATGTGTTTACATTTTTAACTATTATTAAATATGATGAGTTTTTATTAGAATTTTAGTTAATACTTAATTATTTTAATATTATGTAGGTTTAAATTGGAAGTTGAAAGCTGGAATAAATAAAGTACGAGGGCCAAAATGAAATTTGAGAAGATTGAAGAATTGCTGAAAAAGAATCCATGTCGCAACATGGATTTCTCTAAATCATGACATGAAGATGGAATATGATTAATAGATTTTTAGGCCATGTCGTGACACATGATTTTAGCAAAAATAGCATTGGCATTTTTGTAATATTTTTCCAGGCAATTCCTAATTTTTGGCTTGTGTAATACTTTAAATATTTAAGGTACAAAGAAGAGGTGATAGTATACTAGTAAATAGTGTAGTTAGCAGTTTAGATATTAGAATTAGAGTAGAATAGAATAGCTTGACTCTCAAGTTTTTTATTAATACAAATCCTCTTTAATTTTCCTTTAGATCTAGCCTTTAATTCCTGGAAAGTTTAGATTTAGATTACATAGTTTTAGTGGGATAATCCTTAGCTTCAAATAGATATAATTTTTACTTGCTTTCTAGTTTAAATTTTTGAAAATCTCTTTACTTCTATTTCAAGTTTTCTTAGAGTAATTAGGGTTCTTGTTAATTTAGTGCTTTCTCATTCAAACTTTTCAATTCCATGCATTAATTTCTAGTTAATTTTTAGTGGGCTTCCTTTGTTATTATCAAAAATCCAAAAATATTTAGATTTCAAGCATATCCTGCTTCACAAATTCTAGACTAGAAATGGCATCTTCTTGCTTTACAAGCTTTCTTAGCGATCTCTTTAGTTAGATTAATTACTTGCTCTTTAATTTTAATCGTATTTTATTCAAAATAGAGTAAAATTAAGTGCTTTTATTCACTTTTTTGCATTATAATAGGTTAATTGGTTTCTGAATTTCGTAGTTACTTAATCTTATTTACTTGCCTTACTATACTAATAGTCTAATTTTGGATTTAACTTGTTTAAATGCATTATGTCTTTGATTAGATTAGTTTCTTTCTACTCGATTTGGTTCACCTAACTATACAATGGGCTGTTAATCTCAATAGTTGCTTACCAAACAATTTTTGTGGGAATGACACCCACACTACTACCAACTCCGTATACTTGCGAAAGTGTGGCAGAGTGTAGTAATTTTGTGAGGTTTTATTATTACTTGTTTTCTTTGATTTAACATTTACCTAAGGGCTTGACAAGTTTTTGGCACCGTTGCCGAGGATTGTCCTTGGTATTTGGCTATATTGAACGCTTTATGAGTAGTGTAGATCAAGTATTTTTGTTTAATTTAGTTGTTGATTTTAGTTTATATATTTATGTTAGTGATCATTCTTGTTGAATTGTCTTGACACTTGAACTAATTGCTTGATTTGGCTTTTGTAGTGCATGGTAAGAAGAGACAAGGGAACGTTTATTTGCTTGGACGATGAAAGAGAAAAAGAGTTGAGGGAAATCCGGAAGCATAAAAGAGTGCAACAAGAACTAGAGAAAATTGAAATAGCGAATGTCAACCAAAATTAAAGGAATTTGAACAATGGGAATGATGAAGAAGAAGTTGCCGGAAATCATGGAATTGGTGGTTATAGAAATGGGAATAGTATGAACATGAATGGTGGACTATTGAGAGAATATGCCATACCAAGTTTTGATGGGGCAAATTCAAGCATTGCATGGATGCCCGTGCAAGAAAATAATTTTGAGATAAAGCTCGTTTTGATACAAATGCTCGCTTACAAGCTCAGGCAATATTTGGGGGTGGTCCTAATGAAGATCCAGACACACATCGAATGAATTTTGAGGTGGTTTTAGGCACATTTAAATTCAGTAGTGTGCACCCGAACTGTGTGAGAATGAGAGTATTCTCTTTTTCTCTAAGGGATAGGGCAAAATCTTGGCTCCAATCTCATGCCTATGGGATTTTTACCACATGGAACCAACTAGCACAAGAATTTTTGGCAAAACATTTCCTACCTTCAAGAACTGCTAAGTTGCATTATGAGATTACCTCCTTTAAGTAAGATGTTGGAGAGAGCAACATTTCCCACCTTCAAGAACTACTAAGTTGCATTATGAGATTACCTCCTTTAAGTAAGATGTTGGAGAGAGCTTAGGTGAGGCTTGGGAACATTTTAAGGATTTGTTAAAGAAGTGTCCTCATCATGCAATCCCACTATGGCTTCAAATTCAACCCTCCTACAATGTATTGACAAAAGAGACGAAGTCAATAGTAGATGCATCTCTCTACTGATGGTTTCATATCTTACAAGACACCGGAGGAAGGTCAAGAATTGCTCAATAGAATGGCTTATAACCATTACTATCATGGACTAATGACTCCGTCGGTAACTCAATATCAAGCCCATCAAGCTAATGCACAAAATAGAGTATTGAATTTGAATGTGCAAGATGCTCTATTAGTTGAACATGCAGGTTTTTGAATGTGATGAACAATGTTGGAAAAGTGTTGGAGAACTTAGTGTGAATGCAATGTCTTCCTCTCCAACCCAACCGCCCATGGTGTGTGATTTTTGTGGGGGTGGGCATGTAAATGAGTAATGTGAAATGCCATATGGTTCCATTGAGCAACTCAATTATGTGTCTAATCAACCATCTTTCCCAAGGAAACTGCCAGAGTTTTTGGGAACATATATAATCCCTCTTGGAGGAATCATCCCAACTTTTCATGGAGCAATTCAAACAATCAATCCAACCCTCTTTATTAACCAAATCTCCCACCTCAGTTAAATTTCCACAACCAAGCTTCAGGTTCATCCTCTAGACCTTATCAACCTCTATACCAAAGAAACTTCCAAGCCGACTCCTATCAATCCCCATCTAACCCTCCATTTCAAAATCAACAACCAAGGCCTTCATTCCAAGATTCAAATTCTTCCCAACCCATGCACAGTGATCAATTTGCTCCAAGAGAGAATGCATGTGAAGATGGTTGGAAGAGAGAGGCAGAGTAATTGAGAAAGGAGTTGGAAAAAGAAAAAGAGACAAGGAAGAACATAGGAGAGATTTCAAGAATTTGAGAGCATCAACAAGGAATTTAGAAATTCAAATAGGTCAATTGGCAAGATTGAATAATGAAAGACCTATAGGGGCACTTCTGAGTGATATATTCCAAATCCCAAGGAGCAACGCAAGGCCTTCACCCTTGGAAAGTGGTAAGAGGTAGAATAAAGGGTTGGAAGACACTCTTGAAGGGTAAAGTAAAGTAAAAAGTTCAAGATGAAGAGGATGAGAGTAAAAGGAGCGTTTTCAATGGGACAAGGCAAAAAGATGAATGCGCCTACCATGGCCAATATGCAAAGCAATGACGGCAAGGATCCTACTTATCAAGAGCCTAAGCAATTGAACATACCATTCCCTCAAAGATTGAAGGATGAAGAAAAGGTAAAGAAGTTCAAAAAGTTTCTTGAAATATTCAAGAAGCTTGAAATTAATATTTCCTTCATGGAGGCAATAAGAGAACATGAGGCTTTTATGCTAAATTCATGAAGCAAGTCCTACATCAAAAAAGAAATTGCATGGGGATGAAATTTTACATCTAACAGTGTATTGCAGTGCACTCCTCACAAAGAGGTTACCAGCCAAGCTCAAGGATGCCAAGTCCTTCACCATACCTTGTGGGATTCAATGTTTACAATTTAGGAAAGTTTTGTGTGATTTGGGGGCTTTAATAAACCTCATGCCTTATGCGGTATTCAAGAAATTAAATAAAGGAAATTTGAAGCCCCCAAGTATCTTATAATGCAAATTACAGATCGTATCATAAAGTTTTCAAATCTGTCATTGAACATGTGATCGTTAAAATCAACTAACTCTATTCTGATTGACTTTATTGTGCTATTGAAAGAAGATGAAGAGATGACGATCATACTTGGGAGACCCTTCCTTGCAACCGGCCGTGCACTCATTAATGTTCAAGAAGGAAAGTTGGAATTTCAGATAAATGATGAAATTGTTACATTCAATGTTTTTAATTCATTAAAGATTCCTTCAATTTATGATGATGTTACGAGTATAAATGTAGTGGATAATCTAATTGATAATTTTTCTGGGAATGAGTTGGTGAATTCCTCATTAGAAAAAGATATGTTGACTTTAAATGCCGTAATTCAAGATGATAAAGATGGAATGGAGAATGTGAATCACTTGGAGAATGATGTCTTATTGCAAAAGGAAGAAAAGAAAGATAAGAAAAATGGTAAAGGAGGTCTCTGACCAATGAACCCCCCAAGATGGAGTAGCTTCAAACCTCTCCCTACTCATTTAATGTATGCATATCTTGGTAAAAATGAGACATATCTAGTAATTGTGAATGCATCTTTAATGGGTAAGCAACTTGAAAGATTGATTGTGGTACTTAAAATGCATAAAAATGCCAGTGCTTGGTCTATTGATGATATTAAGGGAATTAGTCCTTCCATTTGTATGCATAAAATTTTGTTGAATGAAGGGAACAAATCGGTAAGGCAACCTCAAAGAATATTGAATCCTATCTCAAAAGAGGTAGCGAGAAAGGAGGTTATCAAGCTTTTGAAAGCTGGTATTATATACCCTATTAGTGACAGCAAGTGGGTTAGTCCCACTCAAGTCGTTCCAAAAGAAGGTGAATTATCGTGACAATAAGTGAAACCAATAAACTCCTCCCATCTATGTTGGTCACGGGTTGGTGTATGTGCATTGATTTTCATAAATTGAATGAGACCACCCGTAAAGATCATTTTTCTTTGCCTTTCATTGATCAAATGCTTAATGTTTGAAAGGTTGGCTGGTTTTGCATATTATTGTTTTCTTGATGGTTATTCCCGTTACCTTCAAATTGTCATTTGTCCAGAAGATCAAGTTAAAACAACTTTTACATGCCCATTTGGTACATTTGCGTATAGGAGAATGCCCTTTGGGCATTGCAATGCTCCTAGCACATTTCAACGTTGCATGTTTACTATTTTTCATGATATGGTTGAAAAGTGCATAGAGATCTTTATGGATGATTTTAGTGTATATGGTGTCTCATTTGATAATTATCTTGTAAATTTGACCAATGTATTGAAAAGATGTGTTGAGACTAATTTGGTGCTTAATTGGAAAAAATGTCATTTTATGGTGCAAGAAGGAATTGTTTTGGGTCATAAAGTTTCATCAAGAGGAATAACAATTGATAGGGAAAAGGTAGAGGTGATTGAAAAGTTACCCCCTCCCATTAATGTTAAGGATGTGAGAAGTTTCCTAAGTTATGCGTGTTTCTATAAGAGACATTCAATAGGAATTTCTCACACATAGCTAGACCTTTGTGTTCTTTACTTCAAAAAGATTGTTCTTTTTACTTTGATGATTATTGTTTGAAAGCATTTAATGAGTTGAAACATGCTTTTGTAATTGCACCTATCATTGTGGCACTCAGTTGGTCTCTTCCATTTGAATTTATTTTTATATATTTAATTGATCATATTATCTAATAAATATAATAATAATAATAATAATTTAAAGAAAATAACTATTTGAATATTTGAATTGAAGGTTTTTAGAAGTTGAATTTAAATTGGTATCTGATAAGCCAAGAGATATGTCTTTATGGTTGTATCAGTTTTCCCAAAGGGTGTGTTTGATAACTAAAAGACTCCTACTATTATCTTGTTAAGAGAATAAATTAGATACCTATTCCAGATAAAAGTATCGATCTTCTCTTCTCCTTATTCTCTGACAGTCGTAATAAACAACTTCTCTAATATTCTACTTCTATTTGGGTTGGTTCTGGTTATTAGGAAGAATATTGAGAATTGCAGTCTCTTTGTTCTTGTTAGGCATTGTATCCTGGGGGTTAGAATTCCTGTGAAGCCATCTACAATATAGTTAGGGAATTACTATCCTATAGATAGTTTCCTGGAAACGCCTTGCCCAATTGTCTAATTAAACTTTCTCCATTTCTTGAAATCGATATATATATATATATATATATATATATATATATATACTACACATTTTAGGATAGTAAATTCTCTCAATGGATAGAACGGTGGTTAAAGCACAACTCTCATTAATTTGGAGAAACTAGAAAAATTTAATGGTCTGAATTACAAGCAATGGAGCATGAAGATTTTTTATCAGTTGACAATTGCAAAAGTGGCTTATGTACTAAGTGAGGCTTATTCACAAGATGACCATGAACAATCAAACAGAGAAATTTCTGCCAATCGGAAGAAGTGGCTTGAAGAAGACTATGTCTCCAAGTTCATGATCTTGAATGACATGAGCAATTCTGTATTCAATGTGTTTCACACACATGTCACCGCAAATAGCCTATGGAATGCACTACAACAAAGTTATGTTAATGAACATGCTTAACTATAAATCTTTCCTAGTTAACAAGTATGTCGATTTAAAATTGATCATTCAAAGTCTGTCATTGATCAAATTAATGAGATGAATGATATTTCTACCCAATGTGCTGATGTGGGTGAACCAATTTCATAGGCTTTTCAAGCTTCTATTATTATTGGTAAACTTTCTCCTTCCTGGAAGGATTATCAGAAAATTTTAAAACATACGAAAGAACCTTTGAATTTGGTCCAGTTACTACAACGCATTCAAATTGAAAATGAGGCCAAACTTAGAGATGGACTTGATAATCATGGAAAGAATGATATACATACTATTGAAGCATCATTTTCAAAAGGCTTTAAATCCAAGAAAAAATTCAACAAGAAAGAGAAAGGTTCTTTAAATGAGAAGAAAAATGTTGATCACAAGCCCAAGGGCAATGATTTCAAGAAAAAGAGAGTGTCCATGTTTTGTGCGTGGCAAAATGGGTCACTTGGCAAGAGATTGTTGTCACCATAAGGGAAAGAAATCTAATGAAGCCAATGTGCTAGATGATGATATGATTGGCATGCTCACAGATGTTCTTATGGTAGGCACTGATGAAAAGTTGTGGATTGATTTTGGTACAACATGCCATGTGACCCCCCATAAAAATATGTTCAAGACCTATGAAGTGGTCAATGGAGACAAAACCGTTTTTAGGGAGAATTCATCCACTTGTGCTGTCATGGGAAGGGGAACGGTACAAATTGCCCTCACTTCTGAGAAAGTTCTTACTCTAAAAGATGTTTACCATATTCCTAGACTTAGGAAGAGTCTTGTCTCTATGAAAAAACTTGATGACCATGGGTTTAAAGTTGTATTTGATCCCCAAAAAGTAATCATTAGTAAAAAAGGATCATTCGTTGGGAAAGGCTATGCCAAATATGTATTTGCTAAGTATTAATAAAAATTCTAATATTTTTTAGCTTATATTGTTGATGATGTGAATAATATTTGGCATTATAGATTAGGACGTGTTGGAAAGAATATCAGGGATAGAATGATTGCATACGAATTGGTACCAAGCACATCTTCAATTTTAACAAGTAATAATTGTGAATGTTGTGCACAAGCCAAAATTGTTAAAAGTCCATTTAAATCAGTAAAAAGAATAACAACTTTGTTAGAACTTATTCAAACTGATTTATGTGATAATAAAAATTATAATGCCAAATGTGGTAAACTGTATTTTATTAGTTTTCTATGATTTTTGTAAATATACTTATGTGTATTTATTAAGAACAAAAGATGAGGCATTTGAAAATTTTAAAATTTTTAAAGAAATTGAAAATAAAACTAGTAGGAAAATAAAGAAATTAAGGTCTGATAGATGAGGAGAATTTCAGTCTAATGAGTTCATATCTTTTTGTGAAAAATTTGGAATTGTTAGAGAATATTCAGCTCCAAATTCTCCACCCCAAAATGGTGTAGCAGAAAGGAAAAAATAGAAACTTATTAGAAATGGTAAGTGCCATGTTAATTCATTCTAAATTACCATTTAGCTTTTGGGGAAAATCATTGTATACAGCATGTTATGTAAGTAATCTTGTTGCACGTAAAAATCAAAATAAAACACCATATGAATTATTGAATAATTAGAAGCCTAATATTAATTATTTTAAAGTATGGGGCTTTATTGCTTATGTTTTAGATTCAACTCAAAAAAGATCAAAATTAGGCAGCAAAGCTGTGAAATCTATATTTTTAGGTTATTCCATATCACAGTAAAACTTCCAGGTTTCTTAGTTTGCAGACTAATAGTATCATTGAATCTATTCATGCTATTATATTTTGAACATTTAACTATTAAGAATGTTGATAAATTAGAACTAAAAAAGGATTTAAGTAGTGAACTAGAATCCAGTTCTCAATTACTTGTTAATAATCAACAAAGTGAAAATTCAAATTTACATGATAATGTAAATATAACTGATAAAACAATAATGAGGAAAATATAAATGATGATCCTGTAGAGTTAAGGAGGAGTAAAAGACTTAGGATTTAAAAGAATTTTGGTCCTGGAATGGTTACATATGTGATTGAAGAGGATCCAAAAACTTTTCAAGAAGCTATGTCGTTGTCTGATGCTGATTTATGGAAAAATACTATGGATGATGAAATTAAATCCATAAATGAGAATAATACTTGGGCCTTAACAGATCTTCCTCCTAATACTAAACCTATCGGTGTTAAATGGTTTTTGAAAAAGAAACTCAAAACTGATGGTAGCATTGATAAGTATAAAGCTAGATTGGTAGTAAAAGGTTATAGTAAAAAAGAAGGCATAGACTATTTTGAGACATTTTCTCCTGTTACTAAAATTACTTCCATTAGAATTATGTTCGCTATTGCATCCGTTTATAATCTTGAAGTGCACCAAATGGATGTTAAAACGGCTTTTCTAAATGGAGAATTACATGAAGAAATTTATATATGAATCAACCTGAAGGATATGTTGTTAAAGACCAAGAGCATAAAGTATGCAAATTACAAAAATCCTTGTACGGTCTAAAAAAAGCACCTAGGCAATGGTATAAAAAAATTAAGAAAGAAATAAAAAAATTGGATTTAAAAGGAATAAAATTGAGAATTGTGTATTTTTTAAGAGTAATAATGACTATAAAGTGTTAATTACTCTTTGTGTAGATGATTTGCTTATTTTTGGTTCAAACATACATTGTGTTAATGAAACTAAACAATATTTGGTACAAAATTTAGATATAACATTGTGTTAAAGAAACTAAACAATATTTGGTACAAAATTTAGATATAAAAGATCTAGAACCAGTTGATGTAATTCTAGGTATTAAAGTAATCAAAAAGAAGAATGAGTTTATTTTAACTCAGTTGCATTATATTGAGAAAATTTTGAGGAAATTTAATTACTTTGACTGTAAACCTTGTAAAACACCAATTAAATCCAATTCATTATTGCCTAAATAATGGTTCATCTATTAATCAAGAGGAATACGCAAAAATCATAGGAAGTTTAATATACGTCATGAATTCTACTATGTCAAATATAGGTTATGTAGTTGGTATGCTTAGTAGATTTACTAGTAATCCTAGTGAGGAGCACTGGAAAGAAATTTATAGAGTAATGAGATATTTAAAATATTCTTTACATTATTGTTTACATTATAAATGCACTACTCCTATTGTTGAATGTTACAGTGATGCTAATTGGGCATCTAACAAAGCAAATTCTAAATCAACAAGTGGTTGGTTATTTACTTTAGGTGGTGCTATTGTTGCATGGTCTTCTAAAAGGCAATCATGTTTTGCATTATCATCTATGGAATTAGAATTTATTGCTATGTCTCTAGCAAGTAAAGATATCTTGTGGATTAGAAGATTCATGAGATGTATTCCATTTATTGATATGTCAAAAGGATCAATTACTTTATATTGTGATAACCAAGGAGCTATTCACAATACAAGGAGAACAAGAGAATGTCTAGTAATAGCAAGCATATTGTTATGAGATATAATCACATAAGAAGTGTTGTGAAGAAAGGTAAGGTAAATTTGCAATACCTACCTACGGATCAAATGCTAGTAGATCCACTTACAAAACCATTATCAGGTGAAAAAATTCAGAAATTCATGAGAGGTATGGGACTATGACCGATTTAAAGAGATAATTTTAGTTGAATCCTACTTTATCACATTGATGCCAATTATAAAAGTTTGACTTTATAAATTGGAAATCTTGTGCATGAAAGTTCAGAGGTTATTTAACTAAAATTATCCAAGAGAAATGACAACATGAGGTTGCATTTCCAGTGCATTAAATATCTAAAGAATAGTGGGGGTAAATTTATTCTTATTAAAGTCCCATATCTGGTTAATGCACTGTTTATGCACAAATTAAAAGGTTGAACTAATGTTCTTAATATACTTATAGCTTATGTGGAGTGATAGAACGGTTTGTGGACACTCCTGATAGCATCTATATAAGTCTACCTTTGCAAGTATAGAAGTGAGAGACCGCTTCTTGAGGATTATTCGGTAAAATCCAAGAAGAACCTGCTAATCCAGGAGGAGCGCAAGGCCCATAATGCGCTGTCAGTGCAGAGCCAGGAACCATTGTACAATATGAATATGATACTCTTTGTCTCATGTTCAATCTGGAGGTTCAAGCCTTCAGCCACCTTTGGACATATGTTATACAAATACCCAATTAATTGTATGTATCGAAATCCATAATGTTCTATCTTTATTAGATAATAAGTGGGGAATTGTTATATATTTAATTAATCATATTATCTAATAATAATAATAATAATAATAATAATTTAAAGAACATAACTATTTGAATATTTGAATTGAAGGTTTTTAGAAGTTGAATTTAAATTGGTATCTGATAAGCCAAGAGATATGTCTTTATGGTTGTATCAATTTTCCCAAAGGATGTGTCTGACAATTAAAAGACTCCTACCGTTATCTTATTGGTCTATAAAATTAGATACATATTCCAGAGAAAATTATCGATCTTCTCATCTCCTTATTCTCTGACAGTCATAATAAATAACTTCTCTAATATTCTACTTCTATTTGGGTTGGTTCTGGTTATAAGAATATTGAGAATTACAGTCTCTTTGTTCTTGTTAGGCATTGTATCCTGGGGTTAGAATTCCTATGAAGCCATCTACAATATAGTGGGGGAATAACTATCCTAAAGATAGTTTCCTGGAAACACCTTGTCTAATTGTCTAATTAAACTTTCTCCATTTCTTGAAATCTATATATATATATATATATATACATATCTGATGTTATGAGGCACAACTTAATTACTCTATAACAGAAAAGGAACTACTTGCTATAGTCTTTGCATTTGACAAGTTTAGATCATATTTGATTAGGTCTAAGGTAATTGTGCACACCGTTTACTCCGCATTAAAGTACTTGCTTTCTAAACAAGATGCTAAACCACGGTTATTGATTGGGAAGTGGTGGAAAAAAAGGGTGTTGAAAATATGATAATGGACCATTTATCAAGAATTAAAACATCTAGACTTGTCAATCATGAAGAAAGAACCATCAATGAGAAATCATCTATTGAGAAATTGCTTGAAGTGAAGGAAGCAAGCCCATGACATGCGGACATTGTGAACTATCTTGTTGCAAAGATAGTACCAAAGATACTCAATATCAATGAGAAATGGAAGTTCTCTGTGGAACTCAAGTTTTACTTTTGGAAAAACTGTATTTATTCCAAAGATGCAATAATCAAATTCTAAGGAGGTGTGTTCCGGAAAGTGAAGTGCCCGACATTTTGAAACATTGTCATTCATCTCCCATAGGAGGTCAACATGAACCTCAATGAATGGCTTTTAAAGTCCTTCAATGTGGTTTGTATTGGCCAACTATTTTCAAAGATTTTAGGTAGTTTGTGCTCAAATGCGATGAATGTCAAAGGGTAGGTAATATTTTAAGAAGGTAAGAAATGCCCCTCCATGGTTCTCATTGTGGAGTTGGAAGTATTTGATGCTTGGGGCATTGATTTTATGGGACCATTTCCAACTTCATATTCCAACAAATTCATTTTGGTTGTAGTGGATTATGTGTCAAAATGGGTTGAAACAATAGCCACCCCAACCAATGATGCTAGAATGGTCACCAAATTTTTTCAAAAGAATATCTTTTCTCTATTTGGAGTGCCTAGAACTATTATTAGTGATGGGGATACACCCTTCAAGAATTCACATTTTGAGGCCTTAATGACCAAGTATAGGGTGAAGTACAAAATTGCCTTAGCCAATCATCCTCAAACTTCGAGTCAAG
Organism: Cinchona pubescens; assembly: GCA_025175665.1. Lineage (NCBI taxonomy): Eukaryota > Viridiplantae > Streptophyta > Magnoliopsida > Gentianales > Rubiaceae > Cinchona > Cinchona pubescens. Next base: position 85,135 of record JANKKI010000271.1, on the reverse strand, counting down.
TTGAGATTTCAAATCAGGAATTGAAGAGAATTTTGGAGAAAATGGAGAATAGTGCAAGGATTGGGCAATTAAGTCGGATGATGCATTATAGCCTTTCCAGACAGCATTCAAAACTCCCATAGGCATGTCTCCATACCTCATTTTATATGGAACATTCATGTCATTTATTGGTTGAACTTGAATAAGTCATAGAGCATATTGAGCAATTAAGAACTTGAATTTTGATTTGAAGGAGACATGTGAAAAGAGACTTCTTAATTTCAATGAATTAGATGAATTTCGGAGAGAAGCATATGAAAATCCCTTAATCTATAAGGAGAGGACTAAGGTAGGCATGACAAACTCATCTTAAGGAAAGAATTCAGAACTGATGATTTGTTATTACTTTACAATTCAAGGCTCAAATTATTACCGGAAAAACTCAAATCGCAGTGGAGTGGACCCTTTGAAGTGGTTCAAGCTTTTCCTCTTAAAGCTGTGGAGATAAAAGGGAAAGAAGGGACATTCAAAGTCAATGGTCACTAGCTCAAACCCTACTTGGGTAGAATTATTGATAGAGGCCAAGAAATCGTCCACTTTGTGCAAAAATGATCAATCATGTTGTAGTCAAGTTAGTGACTATAAAATAGCGCTTCTTTTAAGTAACCCAAGTTTTAATTTAGTTGGTTTTCATTTTCTTTTGGTGTGATTTTTAGTTAGCTTATATTTTTGAGTAATTTGGTTTGAATTAGGTTACAAATTTTGGTTGAAAACATGTGTTTTTGAATTGAATAAACAATGCTAAAACATGGTGAAAATTGTCATCTAAATGTGTTCTTTTAGTGTTTGCAGGTTGTGCATGGACTTGAAAAAAGTTGGTGAAGAAAGCAGAAATTTTGTCCAAGTGTCCAAAATACACCTTGCAAAAGTTCAGGTCCATGTTGCAACATCAACTATAAACTTCTAGAGAGTATTTCGGTCGTTTGGGCCAAATCGCGACATGGAAACCCCAAATCACGACATCAACCTGATAAGCTCATAAATATACTATATTTTGAGTGTCATTTACCTCTGTTTTAATGTAGTTTGAGTAATAATTGAGTAATTATGAGCTAAAATAGTTTATTTTGAGCTTCGTAGGATTTGAGTGAAGAATGAGTTAAAATGGATCACAATATTGGAGAAAAACGTTCACTGTAGTGGTGCAAATCATAATGGATATAGTTTGGAAGACCAAGCATAAATCTATTGTTCGAGCTCCATTTCTGTGATTTTGGATGATTTGGAAATCTAAGGAAGAGTTCTACAACTTTCATATTTTGAGTTTTCTAGGATTCTACAAGAATCTCATTCAAAATTGCAAAGTTGTAAAATATGCACCGGCGAGGAGCGATTCTGACACATTTTGGTATATTAATCATAACTTTAATTTCCAAGCTCCAATTTAGGTAATTCAAAATTTTTTGGAAAGACAAGATATAGATCTACAACTTTCATTTTTTGTGTTTTCCCAATTTTTGCATGCATCGTGGAGAACATTGAAGATGAAGTGAAGGAACTTACTAGACCCAGTGCCCAGGCGCTGCAAAGTTGCAACGCCCAGGTGCCACGTCTAGTAAGGGCACTTATGCTCACTAGAAACAGCACCCAGGCACTGTAAAAGTGCATCGCTCAGGCGCCGGTTGACAGGCAGTTCGTGTTAAATGACTTATTTGGCAAGAAAATGTCCTCCCGTGGGCCTGGTTACATGGAAAAGCGTATACTTATCGTCCCGGAGACCCAAAACCCTAAAAATATCTATAAATACACCAAGAAAAGGGGAGGAAAAGAGAGGGTCATCATCAACCATCATTAGTTTTTTGGTTTTCAATAGTTAGGTCAATAATTTGGCCGTAGGGTAGATTTTTTCAATTGTTCACGCAAGAATTTCATTCTCTTGTCAAGAATTCAAGATTTGATAATCATCAACTTTAGTTCTTGTTTCAATTACTGAGTTTGATTTATTTTTATGCAATTTAATTTTCATTTTTACTGCATTCTTATTCTTTAATTATTGTTCTTCTTTTATTGCCTTTAAATTCTTAATTACTTCCGTAGTTTAGTAGTTAGGATTTTATTTGATTGTTTTTACTTGCTTTCATAGAGTATATAAATTTAAATTTTCATTTTGAATTAAATTCTCGCAAGTCGGATAGAATGAATTAGGGTTTTTAGTTAATTATCTTTAATTGCTTTTCGTAGGGTTAGAATTTTACAATCTTGTCTTTAGTTTAATTTCTTGCAATTAAATTTTGTTGAAGTTCAGTCAAAAAAACCACTAATTATTTTGTCTAACTAGTAAATAGACTTGTGAACCTAGTAATTATTCCAATAGTCCTCATGGGAACGATCCTTACTCCTCCTATATACAAACTCACCTCATATACTTGCGAGTATGTGGGAGTTCATTAGGATAATTAAGGTTTTTTTATTACTTATTCATTGTTTGCAAAAAACCTAATCAATTTCTTACCGAACACAAACTCAAGCTTCTGCAAAGGCCAAAATTTCACCTCGAGTTGAGATTGAAACATGGAGAAATCCATGTTGCGACATCAAGGCAAATGCATGGCACATAACGAATCCATGTTGCGACATGGATTTCTCCAAATCACAACATGGAGACACATACAGGAAAATGAGATCAAGCCAAATCGCAACATGGAAAACTCTATGTTGCGACATCGATAAAAGCCAAGAATCAAAGTTTAAAAATAACTCTTCTTCTTCTTGTGCTCATTTCTTCAATTTTTCAACACACAACTATGAAAATTTTTCCCCAACCCTGTCAAATTCTTCATTTTCTCCCATTATAATCCTTTCCAAACATCACAATCCCCTACTACAACACTTTCACGTCATCTTTGGAGCATCAAATGTGTAGAACAAATTGGAGTTTTTCTTGGAGAAATTCAACATCAAGGGGGAATTTGCACATCTCTTCTTGGGACATTTTTTATACCAATCGGGTAATATCCTCCTTAATTTTGCGGTTGAAATTTTGACAATTGTAGAAGACAATTTGTGGGTGCATTTGAATCATTTTTTTATTTTGGAATTGTTGACAACAATAGGGTGATTTTGAAACAAATATTTTTTTTTCTGCAAATTTTTTGGGCAAGATTGTGGTATTGAGCTGATTAATTCTTTGGATTATTTGGACTGTGGGTTGGATTATGTGAATTATTGTTGAGAAATTGCAAAATATTTGTTGATAAATTTGGTGAAAATTTTATCTTGGTTGTGAATTTGAAAACTATCAGTGCATATATATTTGTTGATAAATTGTTGCAAAAATGACAAGTTGTTATATGGAAGTGCCGAGAAGAGAGCAAGAATGAAGGATAGAGGAGCGGGTTCAAGAAAAAAGAAAGTCGGTGAAGGGACGAGTGGAGAAGGGAAAGTAGGCCAGTCTAGTGGGGATAATGAGAAAGTCTTATACACCAGTATTGTTTAAAAATAATGACAGAAACATGAGGTGATTCTCTTAAGAAATTTTGATCTAGCCATGCATTGGGGAGTCTGTGAAGATGTGAGGAAGGCAATAGAGGTTCAGATTAAGGCAAGACATTGGGAAAATTTTGATTCTCCAGTTGACCCTGGATGCACACAATTGGTTAAGGAGTTTCATTGTAATTTCTGTGATCTTGAGGATGGTAAGGTGAGAGTTCGGGAGGTATTGGTTGATTTTAGTTCTGAGATGATTAATTCTTATTTCTAACATACCTCCTATTCCATCTAATTAATATTTGGCACGTTTGAATGATAAGGAGAAGGATAGGAATGTGATTAAAAATGCTACTTGTGAAGTGAATGTGAATTGGGTTCGTAGCACTACAAGTGACACTGAATTAAGATTTTCTTGTCATGGACTCTCACTTGTGGTAAAACTTTGGTTTTACTTTATTAGTTGCCATATTTGGAGGTCTGATTCATTAAGTTTCATCTACAGGGATAAAGTGCTATTAGTGCACGCTTTTATCACAGGACTACCAGTGAATATTGGCATTTGGTTTGGCAGGATTTATGGACAGTGGAAGGTCTGGGAGACCTATCTTTTATATACCCAGTCTAATCCACTATTTATGCATTGTTGCAGGATGTCCCCATTGATCCCACTAAGCCTATGACATTCCAAAGGCAGGATTAATAGGGAATATGTCTATAGGATGGTACGAGAGTATGAGAAGTACCACCTTGAATAAGGCCATGTACTACCACATCACCACTACTCTTCTCCTATCACTGCTAGATCCCTGTGCCACCCGGATATGTATGTATTGCCCCAGTCAATGAAGAAGAGCAGAATGAATTACAGGGTTATTGGACCTATAGTTAGCTAGTAATGCACAATAATCTAGCAGTGATAGGAGAAGCCCTCAAGACCACTTCACTTGATACATGGGTTCAACCACCGCCACCTCCGCTTTGGCATTATGGCCATCTCGTAGGAAATATTACGCACCACTGGCAGTTTTTGCACATCAAGAAGAAACCCAATAAGATGGTGAGACCGGGGAAGCTCAGGATGATGACCATGAGGAAGCTCAGCCCAGTGATCAAAGGATGGTCCAAAGCAAACAGAGTAAGAAAGTTGAAGCAACCAGCAGCAATGGATAATGATGACTTAGGACAAAAGCATTAAAAGGACTTTTATGATGATTGACAATTTTTATTATTGTTCATGACTTAGCATTTAGTTTTGTTATCCTTAGTTAGTTTACTTTGAGATGCTTTAAAATTTTGAACTAGATTGGCTAATGGCCTTAAACTGATACCAAGTAGATTTCTTTTTATTGCTTCATGGATTAGATCATTTTGATGATTGATTTGTTAAATGTTTTTGGTCATTTTCATTAATTGATGATGGTAGAGTGGCTAAGGGCCTAAGGTGATGCCAGGTTTGATTCTATTGATGTTTTGGCTTGGACATTGATTTTTCTAGGGCTTTATTGATTAAATACATGGATTAGTTAAGAACCCTTAATATTTTCAATTGGTATTGGTTTTTAGATCAAAATTTTGTCGTAGTCTACTTAGTTCTTGTTTGATTGTTGTTATGTTTTTATGTTGGAATTTTGGGTGACTGAAAAGAGAGTTATTTATCAATTCAAATAAAAGAGTCAAGTTTCGGGTTGTTTGTTTTTGTGCTTTAGGAGTGGTTATTTGATGTGTATTGGTGTGACTTGATAACTAGTGGATGAAAAATTGATCAATTGAGTACTCGATAATGATCATTTGACTTACAATATTATATGATTAAAGTATTTGATTGGGTCATTTCATGGATTTAAGTGTGAGTGAATGGTTCTTTTACAACATAAAATTTTCAAAAACTTAGTATTACTATTTTTTGAAATGAGGTACTAAAATTTTGAGAAATAATTATTTGAAATCATTTTTTTTGTCAAATACTAATATCACCTTGTTAGTCGATTTATCTTTTAGAAAAAGCAGACAAATAAATAGAAGCAAATACACATTTTGTGTTTGTATAGGGAATATTATTCTAATCTGTGAAATAATTGGTATATGATATTAATCTTAAGTACATTTTACTCCTCTTCCTTGGTTTAGGACCGTTAAAAAAAAACCCTTTTATTAATAGTAATAAGGCGATACGGGATTCCAGTATGTACTCATGTTGTTTCTCCAAAATAAGCCATTAGAGTAGTAATAAGACAAGTACGGGATTTCAACATGTACCTATTTTGTTTCTCCGAATTAAGCTATTAGGACAGGTAAACTATGTTTTAGTATACTAACAAGTTGAGGAGGAAATGTTTGTAATACTTATCATTGATATCATACTACTTAGTCCTCATTAAATAAATGCTCCTAATTTGTGTGACATATGCATTTAGGTAGATTCCTAATGAACTTCTATTTTCATGCGACCTTGTCGGGGTAGTTGACTAACTTTGTAATATTTATGATTTGAGAAGAAATGATGTTTTGAATTAATAGAACTCAGTTTTTGGGAATCTTTTTGGAGAATAGTTAATGCTTAGTAATTTGAAATCTTGTGTAGTAAATGAGCATATTTTTCTTAGAAAATTCAGAAACCTAGATTGACTCATTGAAATATTTCAATTATTATATAGTATTGGAGGTCCCTTGAGAGGTTTCTTGATTATTTTAAGTATATGTTTAATCATCAAATGTTGATTCAATCTTGGTGGTGTCATTTGTTTATTTGTTAATGAAGTTCTTTTAATTATTGTTTTGCTCGAGACTAGCAAAATTCACTAAATTTGGGGGTGTGATAACTCTAGTAAACTAGAGTTATTTAACTCTAAATCATGACATTTTGTTAGTTTAAATTTTGAGTTTTGGTTATTAATTGAATGTTTTGGTTAATTTTCGTATTATGTGCTTACATTTTTAACTATTATTAAATATTATCAGGTTTTATTAAAAATTTAGTTAATTTGGGTACTTAAGTTGTTTAATATTATGTAGGTTTAAATTAAAAGTTGGAAGCTGGAATAAACAAAGTACGAGGGCCAAGATGCAAATTGAGAAGAATTGAAGAATTGCTAGAAAAAAGATCCATGTCGCGTCCTGGATTTCTCCGAATTGTGACATGGAGACGGAATAGGATTAATACATTTTTAGGCCATGTCGCGATATCAAATTCTCCATGTCACGACATGGAGACGAGTTTCAACAAAAATATTAATGGCATTTTTGTAATATTTCAACAACCAATTCCTAATTTTTGGCTTGTGTAATACTCTGTACAAAGGAAAAATGGGTGATAGTATACATAGTAAATAGTGTAGTTAGTAGTTTAGATATTAGAATTAGAGTAGAATAGAATAGCTTGACTCTCAAGTTTTATATTAATACAAATACTCTTTAATTTTTCTTTATATCTAGTCTTTAATTCCTGGCAAGTTTAGATTTTGATTACATAATTTTAGTGGGTTAATCCTTAGCTTCAAGTATATATAATTTTCACTTGCTTTCTAGTTTAAATTTTTTAAAATCTCTTTACTTCCATTTCAAGTTTTCTTAGAGTAATTAGGGTTCTTGTTAATTTAGTGCTTTCTAATTCAAACTTTTCAATTCCATGCATTAATTTCTAATTAATTTTTAGTGGGCTTTCTTTATTATTATCAAAAATCGAAAAATATTTAGAATTCAAGTACATCTCTTTACAAATTCTAGACTAGAAATGGCATCTTCTTGCTTTACAAGCTTTCTTTGTGTTCTCTTTAGTTATATTAATTACTTGCTCTTTAATTTTAACCTATCTCACCCTCATATTTTAGTCAAAATAGAGTAAAATCAAGTGTTTTTATTTACTTGCTTTTATTAGAATAGGTTAATTAGTTTCTAAATTTCGTGATACTTAATCTTATTTACTTGCCTTAGTATGCTAATAGTCTAATTTTGGTTTTAACTTGTTTAAACGCATTATGGTTTTGATTAGATTAGGATCTTTCTACTCGATTTGATTCGTCTAACTATACAAAAGTCCGTAAATCTCGATAGTTGCTTACCAAACAATCTTTGTGGGAACGACACTCACTCATCATATGCTACTACCAACTTCGTATACTTGCTGAAGTGAGGTAAAGTGTAGTCTAGCCCACAGGTTTTATTATTATTTGTTTTCTTTGATTTGACGTCTACCTAAGGGCTTGACAATCTTCACTACTTAATGGTGATAGTAGTCAAACACACATGCCAGCTTGATAGTTGTCAAACACACATGCTATCTACAAATTAACGTAGAGCTATATGTAACAATAAAAACTAATATTACTTTTTGCCAAGACCAAGGATAGGTTTAACAACAAGGAATAGATTTCTAGAAATTCAAAACTTTGACTCTTTTTGCTATAGCTAGAGACTGATATTGTATAGAATTCTCATGAATGACCATATATAACCACTTCCTAACGAACTTTTAGCTTTGGTATCAACATAGTGCTCCCATAGCTACTCTTGAATAAAGCTAAAATTAGTTCAATCTAGGTGAAATTGAATTTTTTTTCAAGATACATAATGGTGTATTATGAGCACAATACTCCATATTGAAAAGTCTGGTAGTTTATCCACCATCTTATTTGGTAATGCAAAAAAGAAAAAACTTAAGATATGACTATATTATATCAGTTATGACGATAGTAGTTCAAGGAATATAGGAAGTTCAAATTTGCATGAATAAGGAAATGCTTCATAAAGTGCAAACCTTGAGCAAAATTCAATTTGCAATTATTTGATAGAATGTTTTAACTGAATGATCAATCCATTTGTGTTCTCTAATTAGGCCATTGACATTTTCCTATGAGGTTTAGCAAAAATGACATCGTTTTGATGTACAATTACTTCTGAAGTATGTCTTTATATGCTCGATTCATTCAAGTCTACACATTATTTTGGCCAAAGTTTATAAAAAATCTATAGACAGTTCGATAATTTTGGTGATGTAGAAAATGAAAGAAGTGTTATAAAACTTAAACAAGATATATGAAGTCGGGAGAGAAAGAGATAGAAGAAATATGGAAGACCATATATTTAGTCTAGTCATTTATCCACATATAATACATCTATTTATAGAAGTAAAATGACCAATGAGTTACGTGACATAAATAAGATAAGTTGTATTTGCACTTATCACATTCTTGAATATAGACAGACTTCCACTACAATTTATCAAATACATGGATAGACATCCACTACAATATAGAATTTGTAACACTCTTCTTGGATATCTATTAATTAAACAATGTGCCTCGTTAGAACCTTACTAGGAAAAACCAGGGGACAAAAACCAAGTGAAGGAAAAAGAGTACACGATACTTGTAGTACACTTTTGCATTTTGCCATATGAAAAACATTGCCTAAAAAATCCACTGGGACAAAACCATGGTTAAGAGAAAAAGATTATACCGTATCGTATTACTCTCCCGCATGAAAACAACACATGATATCCTTGAGATGACACATCCCAATGTTGTTAACTGACTTCTTAAATATTGTTGTTGGTAATGATTTTGAGAACAAATATGCTAAATTGTCACGTGAGCAAATTTGTTGGATATCAATATCACCATTTTTCTGAAATATGCTTCGTTCTATCAATTTTGATGTAACCTACCTATTGAACCCCAGTTATGATAATCATGTTTGATGATGACCAAATTGTACTCACGACTTAAAAATAAGTGTGCAGAAAATAGGAAAGTTCGAACGTAAGTAATTGTCCTAAGAAACTAAACTTCAGAGAATGGTAATCGTCCGACACAGAGAACCTGAAGTAACTTTAGAGCAAGAGACACAAAGAATAGCATCCAATCTAAATTCCAGAAGTCACTGACATCAACTGGACACAGCCTCGAATGTCCGAACAAAGGAAGACAAAACACCCTCTAGAGAACGGACACATCGTCGGACGCAGAGCTTAGCAGTGGCCGTCCGAAAGGTTCAACAGCTAGTTCTTTCGGACGCACTCGGCCGTCTGAAAGCTCTAACTACTAGTTTTTCAGTAAAGAGAAAATAGATGTTGGAGAGTTATTGGAGGCAATTTTTGGACATCTATAAATACCCCTTAGCCTGAAAATGTAGAAAAACAACTACATTCAATACAAACACTTGTAAGAGATATTTAGGGTGTATTGGTTTGGGTAGTATAGTTCTCTTGACTCAACTAGAGGAAATTAGCGTGAGCAAGAGTAGACTAGTGAATGATCTTCAAGTGTAAGAGTGGAGGGATAACAAGTGTACAAAAGTAAGTTTGTAATATAAAACCCTTGGGCTCAACTAGAGGAACTTAGTTGGATGCAAGGGTGAGCCTACTTTGTGTATAAGAAGATTATTACCTCACCTTCTTTGAAGAGGTACTACTAGTGGATGTACTCCAAGTTTGAAGAGTTTGGGAGTTTGGTTTGATATTCTTTATCTCAATCTTTTTACTTGTTCTTTAAGCTTCAATTGTTAAATACTTATCTTTGATCATTCGTGCTTAAGTGTTTATTTGTTGCACAAAGTTTACTTTTCATTAAGCACTTCTAAAGGTTTGTTTGTTGAGATAACCTAATTCACCCCCCCCTTCTTAGGTTGCTTTTAGGCCAACACTACCTTCAACTGGTTATGCATGTTGCATTGTCTTCATATAATATTGTCAACAGCTTCTCTTCCAATATTAAACCACATATATTTTGGATATGTTAGGTTATCGATCTTAGCCAAATATATTTTCTCCTTCATGTATTGTAATTAATTCTGCATAGTTAGAAAAAGTAGCGGTTAATTTTTGTTTTATTAAACACAATGATATACTTGTTATCATCACATGTGAATTTGAGATCGAACTTTATGAGGATTAGAAAAATAACCAACATCTGTATTGCCAATTAATTGTAATCTAGATTCCTTTGCATAAAGTAGACCTATATCAATAGTCTCTCAAAGGTATCTAAATATATGCTTGACACCAGATGTAGTACCTTTACAGCGGGTCTAATAGCTTTTCATAAAGCAGACTTCTTTCACTGTAGTATGGGAAATAATGTACTTTTTGAATTATCTGGTATTCTATTTTATCAAATGAATCCATTATTATATTGCGCTAATCCATTATTATATTGCGCTAATGCTAGGGCATTCCCCGTAAGTGACTCGTCGCAACACCTAATTGTGGAAAATGGTAAGCAATGGTCGCTACATCTCCATAGAGATCTGGGTGTAGTGAAAAATATATAAGAATCCTAACAAAATAGGGGGAGGGTAGTGGAGAAGGAAAATATTCAAGAGAATAAGATTAGAATAGGAATTTTGAATATTGGAACTCCCTTACTAGTAAATCAATGAAGGTGGTAGATATAATGATTAGGAGAAGAATAAATATTTTGTGTTTACAAAAAACAAAAATGGGAAGGAGAAAAGGAAAAACTACTAGATAATTCAAGATTCAAATTTTGGTACTCCGGATTAAACAGGACTAGAAATGGGGTCAGTATTATTGTAGATAGGCAGTGAAAGATGAAGTAGTGTAGGTGACTAGGAAAGGAGACAGGATTATGTCCCCCAAACCAAATTTAGGATTTTTAGTGTCTATGCACCTCAAACTTCTCTAAATAATTCCCTAAGGCTAGGTAAGAGAAGGATTTAGATAAGATGATAGGTAGTATCTCTCAAGGATAGCAAATTTTCACAAGAAGTGACCTAAATGAACATGTGGGAAGAGATAATGTGGATTAGAAAGAACTGCATGGTGGATATGGTTATAGGGGAAGAAAAGAAGAAGGAAAATCAATCTTGGATTTTTGAATGGTATTCGATCTTTCCATTGTCAATGCTTTTTTCAAGAAGAGGGAAGAACATTTAGTTACCTTTAAAAGTAGACCAATGATGCTTTACACACCTAGTTATAAATTTATAAAATACCTAAATCCTACTACTAATTAGGTGGCATCCCACAAGTATACAGCTGTCAACTAGTAGTAAAAGGAAGTAGGGATTGTACCCACAAGGATTGGTCGATAATTATCAGTTATTTGGTTATATTACAAGTTGAAGCAATGGATTAAGAGAAGAGATTTAATTAAAACTAGAACTAATGGAACTAAAGAAGTAATTTAAAGTAAAGATTAATCACTAAAAAAGCAATTAAAAATGAAGTATCTTTAGAAAACAAATAAAGTGAACAATTAAAATGAAAAGCATATTAAGCAAGCAATTAGTTAATCTAAACTATTCATTATCCCTAAGAAAGTACAATTAAAGAAAACCCATAATCTATAATAAGAAAGCATGTACAAACAAACAAACAAACCAAGCCTTAATCCCACTAAGTAGTGTCCGGTCAGCTGCATGAATCTTGTTACGCTATTGCGCTCTGTCATAGACCATATCCTCTTCAATTCCTAGATGAGCTATATCTTTCCTACAAGTTACCACCAATTCTTTTTCAGTCTTCCTCTACCCCTTTTATGTTGACTACTCCCTCTAAAATCTACTCGCCTGACAAGCGCTTCTACTAGTCGTCTTAACACATGATCTAACCATCTTAAGCGCGTTTCTCTCATCTTCTCATCAATAGATGCTACTCCAATCTTCTCAAGAATATGCTCATTTCGTATCTTGTCCATCTTAGTGTACCCACACATCCATCTTAATATTTGCATTTTTGCTACTCTCATCTTTTGCTCATGTGTGTGATTCACTGCCCAACACTCAGACCTATAGAGCATCACTGGCCTAATTGCCGTTCTATAGAATTTACCAATACTTAAGAAAGCATGTAAAAAGAAAATATTTTTAAAAAGCAATTAACTAACCTAAACTACAAATTAACGCTAAGAAAGCACTGCCAGAATGAAGGAAAATTCATTAACTAATCTACCAATTAAACTAAGAAAGCAAGTAAAAAAAGTAATTAAATGAAGAGCCCATCAACTAATTTATCCTAATTAACCAATCTAAACTATGAATTACCACTAAGGAAGCATAATTGAAGGAAACCCATTAACTAATCTAACAATTACACTAAGAAATCATGAAAAAAGAGTAAATATATGAAAGTAATTAGACTAATTAAACTAAGGAAATATGAAATTAAAGTTTAACAAAAAGAGTTTTAACATAAACAAGAAACTTACCACTAAAAGGCTTCAATCTTTAGCTAGGAAATTGTGACAAGAAATAGAAATCCTACTCTAATCTAATCTACGAAAACCCTCCCCAAATGGGGAGGAAAAAGGAAGAAATTACTCTATAATCTAGCCAACTTCTACTCGATTTCTAATGGGTCTTCTATGCCTCAAATGATTGCTTAAAAGGGGTATAAATAGTGCTAGGGTCATGGGGTAATAATGCAAGCAAAGATTAGCCTCAAACAAAGTCATTTTTGCTTCAGCCGTCTCCAAATCACGATTTGGAAAATCCAAATTGCGATATGGACTGAACTTCTGAAATGCAACACTTCACAATTTTGCTTCAAAAATCTTCATCCGACGTCCGATTGATGCGGCCTTTTTTTTCATGCGACCCTAACACATAGGAGAATATTATTATCTATAATAAATACTTAAAATAAACCTAATAAATAAAAAAATCTCACAAAATAGCCCAAAAAATAAATGGCAAACAAAGACGAACGAAAACTTAACTCCCAACGAAGTTAAGTCAAAGACACGAGACAATGCTATACACAAGAACCAAATAAAGTATGCTAATTAAAACCTAAATAAGTAATAAAACACTTAATGAACACATATTACCACATTCTAACACATGAATGCAAAATAGACAAAAACACACACGAAAACACTAAAAATGCTCGAAACTAGTAGCCAAATCTTCAAGTTTAGGTTACATATAACTTTAGTTTTCTAGAGTTATCAACCAACAAGGTCACAGATTGACTTTCTCCTTATCAGAAAGAGAGAGAGAAGGGTTTGTAGAGATTGTAAAATTATACTTGGAGAAAGTTTAACCTCACAACATAGGCTTTCGGTGCTGGCCTTGGGGCTTAAATACCACATCAAGAGAAACATCCTACCTAGATTACCTGGAATTAAGTGGAGGAATTTAAAGAAGGAAAAAGAAGAAATTGTAGGAAAGATTTGTTACGCAAAAGTATTTGGGAGTTACAAGGAGAATCTGACACTTTATGGAATGACATAGCAACTAAAGTGAGAATAGTGGCTAAGAAGATACTTGTAGAGTCAAGAGGTTATGCCCTCACGAATAAAGAATTTTGGTGGTGGGATGAAAGTGTACAAGATAAAATCAAAGTTAAGAGAGCTAACTATAGGCTTTATACAGTTGTATAAATGAAGAAAATACTTAGAGTTATAAGCTTGCTAAAAACCAGTCAAAAAAGGCTGTAATTGAAGTGAGAGATAGGGCTTTTGAAAAATTTTATCAAAAATTAGAATCTAAGGAGAGGGAGCGAGATATTTATAAGATTTTTAAAGCAAGAGCCCATAGGACGAAGGACTTAACCTAAGTCAAGTGCATTAAGGATAAAAATAATAAGGTGCTAGTAAGAGATGAAGAAATTAAGGAAAGGTGGGAGAGATACTTTCATAACTATTCAGTGAAGGCAATGGAGATGATATCATTTTGAGAGAAGTAGATAAGTCTGAGGAGTATAGAAACGTAATATATTATCAAAGGATTCATGAATTAGAGATAGAGGAGGCTTTGAAGAAGATGAAGAAAGGAAAAGCATTTGACCCTGATGATATTCTAAAGGTATGGAAATGTTTAGGAAAGAAAAAGATAAGTTGCTTACCAATCTCTTCAATAAAATATCAAAGAGTAAGAGATGTCCAACTATGGAAGAAGAGTACTCTCATACCCATATTCAAAAACAAAGGGGATCTATACAAAATTGTGTGAATTATAGAGGTTTAAGTTAATGAGCCATACGATAAAACTTTGAGTATCGTATGTGTTGTTGCATTATCAGCAAGACATAAATCTTCACTATTGATCTTGAATCCAATCATAAAATAGGAAATACTCATATTCTTCATTAAAGCAAAACAAATTACATCAAAAGAAATTTTGCAAAAGAAACAAATTACATCAAAATAAATTTTACGAGTCAAACTTAAAATATTACTGAATAAACTTAAGACAATATAAATGAATGATTTAATTTAGTTATCCATCCCTAATTCTTTATTCATGACTTTCGTATAAGTTTGTAACATGCAGATATGTTATATCAGCAAGGCCATTGAAATCATAAGCATTATAGTTTGAGACATTAGCTTTACCAGTAAAATTTGTCATAACCCCATCATCTTGATAAGTAATATTTGTTTCCATATTTTTCTCTTTCACTTTAATGGATACTTGATAAAACTTTACAAGATGCAGCCTTAGCAATTCTGTAGGTACATGACCAATATCGTTTCATGCCACAGTGATAACGCAAATCTTCAGTATTTTTGGTAGGATTATTTTGATCAATTTTTTCCTTTCCTTTCTTTTGTCTTTAGGATTAATCCAATTTTGATGGTATGGGTGTCTCTTATTACAGTCTCTTCTATGACCACGTCCATGGCTACGACCATGGCCATGACTATAACCATAATTATTTTTACAAGTGTTATGCATAGCTGCAGTCACTTCATGGAGTGTAGCAGATCCATACATGTTTGCATTAGTAAATTCTAGGGAATGGACTAGATCTTGCAGGACGGAATTCATGATTTTTTATCAATAATTCATCATTTAACTCAATCATAAGAAGACATGATACTAGTTGAGAATATCTCATAAAATCTTTTTCACGATATTATTGCTGAAGGAGCACATTTAAAGCATGAAAATGGAGAATATTTTTCCATCATATCTTCAGTAGTAATATTTTTCTCACATAATTTTAATCTAGGAACTGATTCTAAACATTATTGAGTTATAGTCACTTACAGATTTAAAATCTTGCAACCTTGAATACATCCATTCATAACGAGCTTTGGGAAGAATTCCTATTTTCTGGTGTTCAAATCGATCTTTCCAACTTCCCATAGATCTGCAGGATTTTTTATAGTGAGATACTCATTTCTCAACCCTTCATAGATGTGATGATGAAGGAAAATTAATGATTTTGCCTTATCCTGATTGGATGTAATATTTTCCTTGTTGATGGTGTCTCCAAGACCCATAGAATCCAAATGGATTCCATATCCAAAATCCAAGAGAGATATTCCTGCCCGTTATGCAAGGGTAGTAAATTCAAGTTTGGCAAGATTTGACATGATATAAACTAATATAAGATAATAAATAAGTATTGAGATGAGAGAATACCCAAATAATTGCAATCATGATATGATTTAGAGCTCTACTAGATTGGTCGCGTAGACAATGTGTTATAAAACTTTAACAATGTATGCATCTTTATGAAGTTGGGAGAGAAAGAGAGAGAAGAAATATAGAAGACCATATATTTAGTCTATTGATTCATTTCACATATAATACATCTGTTTATAGAAGTACAATGATCCATGAGTTATGTGACGTAAATAAAGTAAGATGTGTGTATACTTATCACATTCTTGGATGTAGTTAAACTCTACTACAATTTATCATACATAGATAAGGGATCCACTATGATATAGAATTTGTAATAAGAAGTTAATTGTGTGCTAAATTTTAAATTTGAACATAATTTGTTTTTTTTTTTTCCTTTATGTGTTTCAAGGATTTTGACTCTAAACATAAAAATAAAATAACAAAAAGTATTTGGGTAAATTGTAGTTTTTATCTTTTCATATTTTTTATGAGTCCAACTTTAATAACATGCAGTATTTAATGTTCAAAGGCTTGTCCCTTTAAATTTTGAATGCATAATAGTGTAATTTGCATATAAGTTGCCTAAACACGAGGTCTTATGCCACAGGTGTCTCGTAGGGTATAGTTGCCTACCCTAGATGTTTATGTGCGATTGAACACATATGCCAAGAAAGTTCGATAGACCCAAGAATGTCGAAATGCATGGAATATGATATTATGTGAACCTAAAAGTGCCACTATGCCAAGGTGTCATGGGTTGCATAGCCAGCATGCCCTATGACCAACATCACTTGCGTGATAGCGCCCCTGTGCCCAGACCTCCATAAGCACACTCCCATTTTCGCTTGGTGCAGTTGAGTGTAATTGCGACACATATCGGTTGGTGGTAGAAGTAACTTCCAATGCGTTGCTAGCTTTACGGTCTGGTCACTTTGGGAAATTGTTGGGGTCGGCCTGTAACAATTGGTATCAGATCCTTGGTTCAATACCAGGACCTCACTCAACGTGATACGATAGTTATTCCACGCAAGGAACAAATTGATGCCTTGGAGACACAATGGCTCATCTCAGGTCAATACATGTTGGTGAGGGGAAAGTACCTTTTCTGTTGACCAACGAGTAAGGGTCAAATAGAAACGGACTTGCTTAACTATGTTTTGACCTTGAGCAATAGCAAGTTACGACTCAAGGTTTGACAGTAGTAACTCAGGCCCTAGAGGTGGGGGTCACTAGAAATGCTACTATAATTGGGGAATTGCATGCAATGATGACTAAATTTTGTGTAGAGATTCAGGTTCTTCATATGGCAATGGTTAATATGAACCACAACAACAATGCGACAGGCCACAATGTTCAGGAAATGGTAAGAGCACACCAGCCGAATGTCCCCGAGTTAAAGGCCCTTGGCGAGGCACAGGATGTGAAGAAGATAACAAACTTTCTCTTTGACTTGGAGAAGTATTTTGAGGCAATCCATATTAAAGATGATACGGCAAAGATTTCTACTGCAATGAGGTATTTATTAGACGATGCTAAATTGTGGTGGCATTAACAAAAGTTAGAGATCAGGAAAGGAACTCTCCAAGTAACCACATATGCATAATTGAAGGACAAGATAAAATGCTATAGTTCTTTCACCACAATGTAAAGTTCAAATCTTTGCGTAACCCTGAGCGAGCTCAAACAAACTAGGACAGTACATGAATATGTTAGCAAGTTCCAGGGGTGCTTGTTGAACATAATGAATATGTCAGCGAAGGATAAATTCTTTGATTTTTTGAAAGGTCTTAAGCCGTGGGTAAGAACTGAACTACAATAGAGGTAGGTTTAGGACCTTGAGTCTGCCATCATTCAAACTGAACTCTTATGGATTTTCGTGTGCTTTAGACCCAAAGGGGACAAACCTAATGGCCAGTACAAAGGGAACAGAAACTTTTGACCTAGTAATGGGAAAGATAGGAGAGGACAACCTTTCACTTCAAAATATGGGTTCTAAGGAGGGCAATTTAGGGGCAAGCCACCGGACAACAAACTAGATAGAGATGTACCGAAGAAAGGTGCTTTCTATGTCAAGATCCACATATGTCTTGGCAGTGTCCAAAACGAGAATGTTTGAATATGATACTCTCAAGAAGATGATCCAATTGACAAGAAAAGCCAGTATCAGGTGAAAAGATGGAACAAGAATTTGGTATGGATGAAGAAGACAGGGATGTCATGCGAGCATTCTCGTACTGGTGCAACACGATAGCCCAATTAATAGAGGAAACAAGGTTGAAGTTGCCAACAACCAAAGTAGCTTCCAGACCAAGAAACCAGGCCGTTGTTTGGTCACCTATATCACAGTTGTAAGAGGACGAAATTGGGCAAATCAAGCCAATGCAGAGCAAAAATAAAGGCTTGATGTATGTTTATTTTAGGGTAAATAGGAAGCCAATCAGCGTGTTGATAGATACAGGGGTAACCCATAATTACTTGGCCAATAATGAAGCAAATGGTTTAACTTGGCTTTGGAGAAGTCTAGAGGTAGGGTCAAGGCTATAAACTCTACCACACAACCAATCATTGGCGTTGCAGGCAAGGGAATCGCTGTAAAAGCTGGTCAGCTTGAGGCAAGGACTAGTTTCTATGTGATGAAGATGGATGAAGCACTTCAACCTCATTATCAGTTTGGAGATTTTACGATACACAAGGATTGTGGTGTTCCCTCACGGGAACTACTTGATTACTTTTGGTACCAACCCTTGCTTAATCCATACAGTCCTTGGGAAACCTAAGAGTAGGAGCATTTCCGCAATACAACTGAAGAAGGGGTTGAAGAACAATGAAATAACATATTAGTGTCAACTTCGATGCGATAAAATGGAAAAAGCATTAGGGCCATTTCCACAACTGGTCAAGACACTCTCAGAGAATTTCAAAGATGTGATATCGGATGAGTTACCCAAATACTTTCCTCCAAGGTGAGAAATGGATCATAAGATCAAGTTGGTTCCTGGGAATAAGGCCCCTGCTCCACCATCATACAGGATATCACAACTGGAGATTGTTGAACAACTAGGTGAAATGCTAGACTCAACCATGATTGTTCTAGTATAGTGGACCATTCAGAGCACTGATGTTGTTCTAGAAGAACTAGACAGTTCGCTCCACACCATGTGTGTGGACTATTGGGCACTCAACAAGATAACAATGAAGAACAAGTACCTGAAACCACTCATCGCTGATTGTTCTGATCAATTGGCTCCTACGAACTTTTATAGCAAGATTGACCTATAATTGAGATATTAGTAGGTTCAAATCAAGGCGGGTAATGAACACAAAACAACTTGCATGATGAGATACGGAGCGTATGAATTCTTGGTAATGCTATTCGGATTGACTAATGTTCCCAAAACATTTTGCACTCTGATGACCAGATATTGCAGGACTTCCTCGACAATTTATAGTGGTACACCTGGATGATATAGTAATCTACAATAATTCATTGGAAGTACACTTAGACCACTTGCAAAAGGTGCTAACATAGCTGCGAGAGCATGAACTTTATGCCAAGCCATCAAAGTGCTCATTTGCACAACAACAGATAGATTTCTTGGGGCAAATCATTGAACCTAGCTGAATTCACATGGATCCCAAGAAAGTACGAGCTATTAAGGAATAGGAGACCACCCTACAGTATCATAGAGCTTCGATCGTTCCTTGGCCTCACCAACTACTATCGACATTTTGTGCAAGATCACTCTGGACGGACTTGCTCAAAATGGAGAAAGTATGGAGTTGGGACACTTCTGACAAGCAACATTTAATGATTGAAGAAGAGCATATGGAGTTGGGACACTTCTGATAGGCAACATTTAAGAGCATATCCATAGACCCTCTGCTTGCACTGCCCGACAGGACCTAACCATTTGAAATGCACATAATGCCTCAAACTTCACTTTGGTTGGAGTCTTAATATAGAAGGGCTATCCTGTGGCCTATAAAAGTCGAAAGCTGAATGATGCAACCAGCTGTGGTACATTGTATAAGCCTTTGGAGGCACTACTTGCTAGGAGTGCCACTTGTGATGAAGGAAGAACATATAGCAGTGAGATATTTCATGATGCAACCCAAGTTAAGTAGCCAGCAAACATGATGGCAAAAATTGTTGGCAACGTTCAATTTTATGAGTTGAAACACACATTAGGAAAGACCAATCAGGTAGCGGATGCTGTTAGTCGTAAGACTGAGTTAGCAATTATGTGCCATGGTATTGCCCTATATTGGAGGCATGTCTCCACCAACATCAAAACTAAATAGAGAACTTCTGCCAAAAAACCGCAATGCATAGTACTTGGTCAGTTAGTAGAGTAAGGCAAAACTCAAAATTTTGGCTTGACGATGGCCTCGTATTAACTAAAAGGAACTACCTTTATGTCCCGAAAGGTAGTGAGTTACGAATGAATTTAATCAAGGAGTGCCATGATACTCTTTGGGCTGGATATCCCGGGATAGAACGAACGTTGGCTTTGGTAGAGGCTACTACTAGCTGCAAATACAAGATGATGTGGACAACTATGTGCAAACATGCCTTATTTGCCAACAGGACTAAGATGATTGACAAAAGAAAGAAAGGTTACTTCAACCTTTGTTGGTGCCAAAGAAACCTTGGGAAAGCCTTTCACTCGATTTTAGTCACTAGCTTGCCAAAAATTAGGGATCTAGCTACAATTTTGGTGGTGTTCGATTATTTTTCCAATTATGCAACTTTTATCGCAATATCCAAGCATTATGCATGGAAGAGACAATACAACTCTTCGTCAAACACATACTAAAGTATTGGGGGCTGCCTAAGGAGTTGGTGAGTGATCGAGACTTACGGTACTAGTAACTTTTGGACCGAACTCTTCAAAGTCCTTAGTTCTAAGTTGTGCATGAGTTCAACAGCACACCTAGAGTCGAATGGTCAAACGGAGTGGTTCAATAGCATATTGGAAGAATACCTTAGACAATTTGTGACAGGCAACAAAGAAATTGGATGTCGTTGCTCGATATTGCCCAACTATGCTTCAATGCCCAAAAGAGCTCTTCGACCAACAGGAGTCCTTTTGAGATTGTGACGGAAAAGCAACCCCAATTACCCTACACATTCAGAATCGATAGAAATTCCAAATTCCCAAGGGCACAAAACTTCTCTCTTCAAGAATAGAAGCAAAATGTGGACATTGCTCATAGCTACCTTAAGAGAGTTGTAAAGTGTATAAAAAAGTATGCAGACCAAGGCAAACGCTTTGTGGAATTCCAAGTGGGAGACAAAGTAACGATAAAGCTTCCCAACCAGAAATAGAGCTGACACTTGAGGGGCTGAGATGTCAGACTTCACAGAGATACATTAGCCCTGTTACTATCTTGAAGGGGATTAGGAGAGTGGCCTACAAGGTAGATATCCCAACTTGGTAGAAAGTGCATATTGTATTTGATAACTCTAGATTACTAGAGTTATTCTACTCTAAATTTTAGCATTTTGATAGTGTAAATCCCAAATTTTGAGCAATTAATTTTAGGTTTAAGTTAATTCCTTTCATATGCAGTTATATTTTTGTTCTTATCAAATATGTTAAGTTTCTATTAAAAATTTAGCTTCATTAATTGTTTAATTATGTTAGTTTTGTGCAGGTCAAATTTAGAAGTTAGAAGCTGGATTAAACAAGCTGTCTCTTATATGCAATTATCATCCTATAGTAGGATTATAGGGAGGAGAGTCCAGATCATGATCTGGACTTCTCCAGATCGCGATCTAAACTGGAAAAAATCACTTAAAACATTAGCGAGTCAAGATTGCGATCTCGATAATTCTATACCGCGATCTCGACTCACAGATGGTTAAGTAATAGGGGCTATTTTGTAATAGTCCAGGAAATAGTTTATGATTTTGCCTTGTACTATTTAAGCTACTCTTAAAACAATTGTGGGAAATAAGTAGGATTAGTAGTAGATAGTTAGTAAGTGTTAGGATAGTTTAGGATATCTTGAACATCAAGCTTCTTCTTAAATAGAAATTTCTCTTTAATTGTCTCTTAGATCTACTTTTCATTTCTTAGCAAGTTTAAATTTTGATTAGATAGTTGTATTGGGTTAATCTTTAGCTTCAAGTAGACATAACTTTTACTTGCTTTCTAATTTAAATTATTAAAAATTTCTTTGCTTCAGCAAATTAGAGTTCTTAGAAAAATTAGAGTTTTTGTTAAATTCTTGCTTTTTAATTAAGAATCTTCCATTTCTTGCATTAAGTTCTATATAATTTTTAGTAGGTTTTCTTTAATTTTACCAAAAATCCAATCAAAAAATATTTTGATTTCAAATTTAACTCTTTCAATTTCTAGTTTAGAATTGGTAATTCTGGCCTTGCAATGTCTTTTTATGCTGATTTTATTGGGTTAATTTACTTGCTCTTTAAATTTAGTTCTATTCCAATTAGTTTAGATTAGAATTAATTTCTTTCTTCACTTGCTTTTACTAGCGTAGACTAAGTAGTTTCTTAATTTCACAATTACTTAGTTCACTTATTTGCTTTAGTAGGTAATCTAGTTTGAAATTAGGTTTTAGTTGCGTGCACTAAATTATTATTTGAGTAGAGTAAGTAGTTTCTTAATTACACTAAGTAGTTTCTCCAAACTCATAATTACAATAGTTCACTTATTTGCTTTAGTAGGTTTAATCTAGTTTGAAATTAGGTTTTTGTTAAATTCTTGCTTTTTAATTAAGAATCTTCCATTTCTTGCATTACGTTCTATATAATTTTTAGTGGGTTTTCTTTAATTTTACCAAAAATCCAATCAAAAAATATTTTGATTTCAAATTTAGCTCTTTCAATTTCTAGTTTAGAATTGGAAATTCTAGCCTTGCAATGTCTTTTTATGCTGATTTTATTGGGTTAATTTACTTGCTCTTTAAATTTAGTTCTATTCCAATTAGTTTAGATTAGAATTAATTTCTTTCTTCACTTGCTTTTACTAGCGTAGACTAAGTAGTTTCTTAATTTCACAATTATTTAGTTCACTTATTTGCTTTAGTAGGTAATCTAGTTTGAAATTAGGTTTTAATTGCCTGCACTGAATTATGATTTGAGTAGAGTAAACTCACCATCCATTGTTTGATCTTGCTTAACTACACAAAGACTCGTAAAACTTGGTAATCGCCTTCCAACAATCCTTGTGGAGGAGACGATACCCACTCATCCTATGCTACTACCAACTGCGTATACTTGCGAAAGTGAGGTAGAGTGTAGTGGTTTTTTAAGGTTTCTTATCATTTGTTTTCTCTAAATTGATCTCTACCAAAGTATTAGACAAGTTTTTGGCGCCGTTGCCGGGGATTGTCTTTGGTTTTTGGCAATATCAAGCGCTATACGAGTCATGTAGATTAAGCACTGTAGTTTAGTTTAGCTTAGTTGTTAATTTTGTGTATTTTTATGTTTGTTGGATATCTTGTGGAATTGATTTGGAATTTCAATTGACTATTTGGCCTGGTTGTGTTTTAGTGCATGGTGCGCGGTGATCAAGGGCCATTCATTTGCTTAGACAAGGAAAGGGAAAGAGACCTAAGGGAAATCCGGAGGTTTAGAAGGGTACAACACGAGCAAGAAAGGATAGAAATGTCAAATGTTAATGCTCATCAAAGGTATGTGAACATGGGAAACGAAGAATAATAGTTTGTTGAAAATTTTAATGGGATAGATGGCTACGGGAATAGAAATGGCATGAATGGGAATGGAAGGCCATTAAGGGAATATGCCTTGCCGGATTTTGATGGACAGAACTGAGTATTGCACGGATGCCCATGCAATCTAACAACTTTGAGATCAAGCCCGCATTAATCCAAATGCTCCAAGCTCATGCTATATTCGAAAGTAGTCCCAATGAAGATCCCTATACATACCTCATGAATTTTGAAGAAGTGTTGGACACTTTCAAGTATGATGGAGTACATCCGGATTGTGTGCAAATGAGGGTGTTTCCGTTCTCTCTTCGGGATAGAGAAAAGTTATGGTTGCAATCCCACGCCCAAGGAACATTTACTACTTGGACTCAACTTGCTCAAGAGTTCTTGGCAAAGCACTTTTCTCTTGCAAGAACCGCCAAATTGAGGAATGAAATCACCTCCTTCAAGCAAGACATTGGAGAAAGCTTGGGAGAAGCTTGGGAGCGGTTCAAAGAGTTGCTAAGAGAAAATGTCCTCATCACGCTATTCTTTTGTGGCTTCAAATCCAAACTTTCTATAATGGTTTGACTCAAGAGACCAATCCATAGTGGATGCATCCATTGATGGGTCCATCTCATACAAGACTCCAGAGGAAGTTTAAGAGTTGCTTAATAGGATGGCATACAATCACTATTATGATGGACCGATGACATCACCGATAACTCAACACGAAGCTAATCAAGCCAATGCCAATAGTGGAGTGTTGAATTTGAACATGGAGGATGATCTTTTGGCACAACAAAGTATGCTCATGAGTGTGATGAATAACGTTGCAAAGGCGTTGGAGAACTAGGGGAAACCAAGTAGTGTAAATGCCATGTCTTCTTCTCCAACCCAACCAAGCATGGTATGTGATTTTTATGGAGGCAATCATGCTAATGGACAATGTGAGATGCCGTATGGGTCAAATGAACAACTTAATTATGTGTCTAACCAATCATCATTTTCAAGGAACCCATCCAGAGCTTCTATGGGAACACATATAATCCTTCTTGGACAAACCATCCTAACTTTTCATGGAGCAACACCAATAATCAATCCAATCCTCCTTACCAACCAAATCCCCCACCTCAAAATGTCCAACACACTCAAGCCTCAAGTTAATCACCTAAACCTTATCAACCGCCACATCAAAGGAACTTTCAACCCAACTCATATCAATCTTTTTCTAATTCTTCATTTCAAAACCAACCACCAAGGCCTCATTTTCAATATGCCAATTCCTTCCAACCTATTTATCATGACCAATACACCTCAAGAGAGCAGGTGGGAGAAGATGGTTGGAAAAGAGAGGCCAAGTACCTGAGAAGAGAGTTGGATAGGAAAAATGAGAAACACAAGAGGGATTATGAGAACTTGAAGGCATCTACAAGGAATTTGGAAATTCAATTGGGCCAATTGGCAATGATGAATAATGAGATACCTTTAGGGGTGCTCCCAAGTGATACTATTCCAAATCCCAAGGACCAATGACTAGTACAAGGCCATCACCCTTAGGAGTGGTAAAGCATTAGAATAAAGGGTTGGGAAAATTTTGTTGAAAAGTGGAGAAAAAAAAGGAGTTGAGGATGAAGAGAAAGAAAAAGTAGAGTCTTCAAATGGGCAAGACAAAATGATGAATGAGTCTATTAAGCCCAACTCACCAAGCTATGAAGGCAAGGATCCGAAGCATGATGAGCCAAAACATGTTAATATGCCCTTTCCTCAAAGGCTAAAGAATGAAGAAAAATCAAAGAAGTTCAAGAAGTTTCTTGAGATTTTCAAAATGCTTGAATCAATAATCCATTCATGGAGGCACTTGAGAACATGCCCACCTATGCCAAATTCATGAAATAAATTCTTACTTCAAAAAGGAAGTTGCATGGGGATGAAATCTTATGCTTAACGGTGAATTGTAGTGCACTCCTTACTAAAAGGTTGCAACCAAAGCTCAAGGACCCCAGATCATTTTCTATACCATGTGAAATTGGGGGTTTACAATCCTTATACGATTGGGAATGCATTGTGTGATTTGGGAGTTTCGATAAATCTCATGCCTTTTTTGGTGTTCAAGAAGTTAAATGGAAGACAATTGAAGCCAACAAGTATCTCATTGCAACTTGTGGACCGGAGCATAAAGTTTCCAAAAGGGATCATTGAAGATGTGATTGTGAAAATTGATAAAGTCTACCTTCCGGCCGATTTATTGTGCTAGAAATGGAAGAGAATCAAAAAGATGCCAATCATTCTTGGAAGACCTTTTCTTGCTACCGATCGTGCACTTATTGATATTCAAGAAGGGAAGTTGGAATTCTGAATAAATGATGAAATTGTTACATTCAATGTTTTTAGTTCATTAAAGCTTCCTTCAATTTTTTAAGATGTCATGAATATAAATGTGGTAGATGACTTAATTGATTATTGTAGGAATGCAATGGAGGAAGAGGTCTTGGATTCAAATTAGCTAAATCAAGATGATTAAGAAAGGATGAGGCATGTGAATCATTTGGAGGATGGAGACCTTATTGCAATCTAGAAAGATGGAGAGAATCAAGAAAAGGTAAATGGGGGTCTCTGACCAACGAAACCCCTAAGTTGGAACATAAAACTCTTCCTACTCACCTAATGTATGCATATCTTGGTGAAAATGAGACATACCCGGTGATTTTGAATCCATCTTTAACAAGTGAGCAACTTGATAGATTGATTGTGGTGCTTAAAATGCATAAAGATGCCATTGCTTGGTCCATTGATGATATTACGAAACTTAGCCCTTCCATATGCATTTATAAATCTTGTTGAATGATGAAAATAAACTAGTAAGGCAACCTCAAAGGAGATTGAATCCTACTTTAAAAGAGGTTGTGATGAAGGAGGTTCTCAAACTTTTGAAAGCCGATATTATTTACCCTATTAGCAATAGTGAGTGGGTTAGTCCCACTCAATTCGTTCCAAAGAAAGGCAGTATTACCGTAATCATAAGTGAAACCAATGAGCTCTTTTCCTCTAAATTGGTTACGAGTGACTGGCAAATATGCATTGATTTTTGAAAATTGAATGAAGCCACCCCAAATGATCATTTTCCTTTACCTTTTATTGATCAAATGCTTGAAACGTTGGCCAGTTTTGCATATTATTGTTTCCTTGATAGGTATTCTGGTTATACACATCTTGTCATTTGTCTGGAGGATTAAGATAAAACAACTTTTACATGCCCATTTGGTACCTTTGCATATAGGAGAATGCCCTAAGGGCTTTGCAATGCACCAAGCACATTTCAAATGTTGGATGTTTTTCACTTTTCATGACATGGTTGAAATGAGCATAAGAGATCTTCATGAATGATTTTAGTGTATTTGGTGTGTCATTTGATGATTGTCTTGCAAAATTGTCCAAAGTGTTGAAAATGTGTGGACTAATTTGGTTCTCAATTGGGAAAAATGTCATTTCATGGTGACAGAAGGAATTGTTTGGGTCACAAAGTTTAATCAAAGAAGATAGAAGTTGATAGGGCAAAGATAGAGGTAATTGAAAAATTGCCTCCTCCAATTAATGTTAAGGGGGTAAGAAGTTTCTTAGGTCATGTGGGCTTTTATAGAAGATTCCTTAATAATTTTTCACATATTGCTAGGCCTTTGTGCTTATTACTTCAAAAAGATTGTTCTTTTCATTTTGATGACTCTTATTCAGAAGCATTCAATGAGTTAAAACATGCTCTTGTGATTGCACCGGCCATTGTAGCACCAAATTGGTCTCTTCCGTTTGAGCTTATGTGTGATGCTAGTGAATATGCAATAGGTGCCATTTTATGTCAAAAGGTGAATAAGATGTTGCATGTCATCTACTATACAAGTAGGACTTTAAATGACGCACAATTTAATTATTCTACAACGGAAAAGGAACTACTTGCTATAGTCTTTGCATTTGATAAGTTTAGATCATATTTGATTGGATCAAAGGTAATTGTTCATACCTATCACTCCGCATTAAAATATTTATTTTCTAAACAAGATGCCAAGCCACGTTTATTGAGCGATAAATACTTTTGTTGCAGGAGTTCCATTGGGAGATGGTCTACAAGAAGGGTGTGGAAAACATGGTAGCCGACCATTTGTCAAGTTTCAAAGCATCTAGACTTGTCAATCATGAAGAAGAAGCCATCAATGAAGAATCGTCAACTGAGAAATTATTTGAGGTGAAAGAAGTGAGTCCATGGTATGTGGATATTGTGCATTATCTTGTGGCAAGGGTAATACCAAAGAGGCTAAATTTCAATTAGAGAAGAAAATTCTTTATAGAGCTTAAACATTACTTTTGGGAAGAGCCATATTTGTTTCAAAGGTGCAATGATCAAGTCCTTAGGAGATGTGTCCCGGAATGTGAAATTATCGATGTGTTGAGACATTGTCATTCATCTCTGGTTGGTAGACACCATAGGGCTCAACAAACAGCTTTCAAGGTTCTTCAATGTGGTTTCTATTGGCCAACTATGTTCAAGGATTCTAGGGAATTTTTGCTCAAGTGTGATGAATGTCAATTCGATAGGGTGGGAAATATTTCAAGGAAAAATGAAATGCCCCTTCATGGCATTGTTGAGTTGGAGGTATTTGATGTATGCGAAATTGATTTCTTGGGACCATTCCCAGTCTCATTTTCTAACAAGTACATTTTGGTTGTTGTGGATTATGTGTCAAAGTGGGTTAAAGCAATCCCACTCCAACCAACAAAGCCAAAGTGGTCACCAAATTCCTTAGAAAGAATATCTAATCTCGATTTGGAGTGCCTAGGGCTATCATTAGTGATGGGGGCTCTCACTTCAAAAATTCACATTTTGAGGCCTTTATGACAAAGTATGGTGTGAAACACAAAGTTTCTTTAGCCTATCATCCCCAAACATCGAGTCAAGTTGAGGTTTCAAACCAAGAATTGAAGAGGATCTTAGAGAAGACTCTGAATAAGGCTATGACGGATTGGGCATTTAAGTTAAATGACACATTGTGGGCCTATCGAACGGCATTTAAAACCCCCATAGGCATGTTCCCATATAATCGTATTGTGTATGGAAAAGCATGTCACTTGCCCGTGGAACTTGAACATAGAGCATATTGGGCAATCAAGAACTTGAATTTTGATTTGAAGAAAGCCTATGAAAAGAAGATGCTTGATTTGAATGAGTTGGATGAATTCTGGAGATAAGCATTTGAGAATTCTTTGATCTATAAGGAGAAAACTAAGGCATGGCATGACATGCTCATCCTAAGGAAGGAATTTAAAGTTGCTGATTTGGTGCTACTTTACAATTCAAGGCTCAAGTTATTCCCGGGAAAACTCAAGTCAAGGTAGAGTGGCCCCTTTGAAGTGGTTCAAACTTTTACTCATGGAATGGTAGAAATAAAAGGGAAAGATGGAGCTTTCAAGGTTAAGGGACATCGACTCAAACCCTACCTTGGAGGAATCATTGAAAACGGATGAGAGATCGTTCAATGTGTGCAAGAATGAAGTCGTGGCATAGTCAAGCTAGTGACTATAAAAGAGCGCTTCTTGGGAGGCAAGCCCCAAGTCTTTGATTTAATTATTATTGTGTTTTTCTTGGTGTGACTTTTCATTATTTTAATTTTAAGTAAGTTAGTTCAATTAGGTTAGAATTTTAGTTAAAAATCTAAGCTTTATTTAGTTGAATAAATTGTGCTAAAGAATGAGTGAAAATTGTCATCGTAACTTGTGAATTTTGTGTTTGTAGGTTGTCCTTGCAAATGAAGAAAAGTGATGAAAAATTGAGCAATCATGGCTAAGTGTAAAAATTACACTTTGCAAAAATTGAGTCGAGATCGCGATCTCAATTATGAGATTGTGATCTCAAACTCAAACTTCTGGAGGGCATAATGGTCATTTGGTTGAGATCGCGATCTCAACCCAATCAAAATTGCGATCTCGACATTAGGCCAGATCACTATCTCGAAGTTGAGATCGCGATCTCAAATGATAGAAACGTTTTTAAAATTCCACTTCTTCTTCTTCTTTCCTCATAAATTTCTTCTATTCTTCTTCTCTCACCCAAAAAACCCTAACCCAAACAGAAATGTCATCATATTCACTAAAAATCATTTCAAACCCCACACCCATCACTAACGTCATTCTATTTTCCTCTAGGAACATCAAAATGAGCATTTTGTGGGAGGATTCTTAGAGAAATTTGGACTTCAAGGAGATATTGATACACAAGAAATTTTGGGAAACAAAAAACAGGTAACATTTTTCCTTTGGTTTTTAGTTTTAATTGTCAATTTGGTAAAGATAATTGTTAGGTTTTGTGGATTAATTTGTGATGAAATTGGTGGCATCCAATTGTTGAATTTTGGACAATAATTGGTGCAAAATTTTTTAGGAGAATTTTGATAATGAATTGTTCAATTGTTTGAATTGTTGAATTGGTTTGAATTGAGTCGAATTATTTTGAAGTTTGTTAGACATTTGTGATTTTGATTTTGTTGGCTGTGAATTTTGAATTGAGGGTGAATATCTGAGTTGTTGATTGAATTGGACTATTATAATAACTGTTATTGAGGGGTTATGGTAGTGCGGAACGTAGGGTTAGAATGAGAGGAAGAGGAACTGTCGAGAAAAAGAAAATCCAAAGAGCGGACTAGTGTAGAAGGGGCCTCGAAACAACCTTTTGAGGGGGTGAGCAGATTGAATCTCAATTCTCAAGTGATAGGGCTAAACAATTACACAAGAATAACGAGAAACATGAGGTAATTAGAGAGCGGAACTTCGACCTTTCAATGCATTGGGGTGATTATGAAGATGTTAGAAAAGCTATTGAGGCACAAATTAGGTCGAGGCATTGGAAGGGTTTTAACACTCCAGTTGACCCCAGGGCTTCCCAATTAGTAAAGAAGTTTCATTTCAATATGTGTGAAATAGAGGATGGCAAGGTTCGAATACGGGGGGGTATTAGTAGATTTTAGTGCATATTTGATTAATGCATATTTCAACATACCCCCCGTACCTTCTAATCAATACTTGGCATTCTTGAATAATAAAGAGAAGAACATGAATGCTATTAAAAATGCCATTTGTGATAGGAAGGTTGATTGGATTAAGAGTACTTCCTCTAGTACTGATTATAATTTGCACGGCAAGAACTTTCATTGGTAACCAAATTATGGTTTTATTTCATTAGCTGTCGAATTTGGGGGTCCAATGCAGTGAGCTTTATCCAGAGGGATAAAGTACTCTTAGTTTATGCCATCATGATAGGGGTGCCGGTGAACATTGGTCATCTAATTAAGCAGGGATTCTTGGAGAGTGGAAGGTCAGGGAGACCTATATTTTATGCTCCTAGTCTAATTTACCATCTTTGTACTATAGCAAGTTGTCTGATTGATCCTAAGGAACAAATGACACATCCATCAACCGGGAATATGTCTATAGAATGGTAAGAGAGTATGAAAGCACCACCAGGAGAAACACCCTACCCAGCCACTACCACCACCGTCTCAGAGTGCTTCATTGATTCTGATACCCCCAGGCTTTGTATTCAATGCTTTGGTGAATGAGGAGGAGAGGAATGATCTGCAGGGAGTAGGGTACTGGTCATACAGTCAAATAGTGATGCACAACAACTTGACCGTCATTGGAGAAGCTACCACATCATTGGCCACATGGGTTAGGCCACCACCACCTCCGGTATGGCACTTTGGTCCACCTTGTGGACAGTACTACACATTACCTGCATCTGCAGCACATCGTGAGGGATCTAGCCACGCGGGTGCGATCGGAGGGGACACGGATGATGATCATGAAGAGGCCCAACCTAGTAACGCTAAGGAGGGTCAAGAATAAATGGAATGAGAAGATGAATGCCACCATTTGCTTGAGCATGAATGAATACCAACCCTAGCCCCTGGATTGATTTGATGAATGATGGCAATTCTCTTTGTTTTTATTGATTGAACACCATGACTGTTGATTACTTTTGATTACTGTTGTTTTACTTTATTTTCAGTCTTTGGATTTGAAGTATTTTAGTTTTCCTTTTTAAGTAGTTTGGCTAATGGCCCGAAACTGACGCCAAATTAATATATATTTTGTATGTTTCATGGATTGAATCTCTTTGGGAATTTCGTGTTTGACACTTGGTGTAGTTTGGGTCATGGCTTAACAAGAGTAGAATGGCTAAGGACCCTAAGCTGATGCCATCTTTGCAATTGTTAATGAATTGAATTGAATGTTGATTTTGTTTGAAGCTTTATTCGTGAGATGCATGGCATGGTTTATTATTCTTAGTGTTCTTTCTCAATTTTAAAGAACTTAGCTTAAAATTAGGTCTTGGTATGAGTAATTTTTGTTATTTTTGGACATGTCCTTATGTTTCATTTTGAGTGAGTGGAAGGATGATTTATTCATCAAATAGAATAAAAGGGACAAATTTGGGGGTGTTTATTTTCTTTTGTGTTGGGAATGGTTGTTTTTGTACATATTTTTGTCACTTGATGTATAATGGATGGAAATTGATCAATTGGGTACTCAATGATGATGAATTTTGACATTCAATACTCTATACTGAAAATATTTGATTGAGCCATGGCACAAATTTTTGTGTGAGTCAGTAGGTCGTTTGCAACATAAATGTTTATAAGAGAAAGAGTGGCATTGCCATTTTTCAAAAAAGTGCTTTAATTTTAGGAAAATTTATTTGAAATGTTGTTTCTGATCAAATCACTCATATTATTTGGTTAAATGATCTATCTTTTGGAAACAAACGAGTTAAATGAAATAGAAGAAATTTTTGGACATTTCGTGTGTTTGCATAGGGAATGTTCTTCTAACTTGTGAATAATTGATATTCGAGATTAATTTTAGGTACATTTCACTCATTTTCCTTGGTTTAGGACCGATTAAAAAAAATATAAGAATAAGGCGAGTACGGGATTCCGACATGTACCCATGTTGTTTCTCCAAAATAAGCCATTAGAGTAGTAATAAGGCAAGTACGGAATTTCGACATGTACCCATGTTGTTTCTCCGAATTAAGCCATTAGGAATTGCGTTTTAGTATATGTGTAAAAGAAGGAGTAAATGTTTGTAATACTTTCATTGATCATCTCATACTGTGTTAAGAGACAGAGAGGTCTATTCCCGAAATGTGTGACATTTGCATTTAAGTTGATTCCTAATTGAACTTCTATTTTCATGATGCCTAGTTGAGATAGTTGACTAACTTCATAATATTTATTATTTGAGAAATATTTAATGTTTTAAATGGAAAGAACTAAAATTTTGGTTATTCTTTTTTAGAATAGTAATGCTTGGTGATGTGAAAATCTTGTCTAGTGAATGAATGTGTGCTTCTATGTAGAACAAAATTTCAATTTTGGATTGACTCACTTAGATACTTCACATATCATATAGTATTGAACGTTTCTTGAGAGACTTCTTAATTGTTCTAAGTACATCCATGATTCATCAAGTGTCACGTCAATTTTGGTGATGTTTATGTGTTTTAGTGTTTATAGGTTCCTTTTAGTTTTTGTTTTGCTCGGGACTAGCAAAATGCTAAGTTTGGGGGTGTGATAACTCTAGTATACTAGAGTTATTCTACTCTAAAGCATCTCTTTGTAGCATTTTGATAGTGTAAATCCCGAATTTTGAGTAATTAATTTTAGGTTTAAGTTAATTACTTTCACATGCAGTTATATTTTGGTTCTTATGAAGTATGTTAAGTTTTTATTAAAAATTTAGCTTCATTAATTTTTTAATTATGTTAGTTTTGTGCAAGTCAAATTTAGAAGTTAGAAGTTGGATTAAACAAGCTTAAGGTGACCAAAGTGCAATTACTCAAACTTCTAAGGATTCTCTGGGAGGAGAGTCCAGATCGCAATCTGGAAACCAAAGTGCAATTAAAGAATAGAAGGACTGCTGGAATAAGAGTCCAGATCGCGAACTGGACTTCTCCAGATCGCAATCTCAACTCAAAAAAATCACTTAAAACATTAGCGAGTCAAGATTGCGATTTCGATAATTCCAGATCGCGATCTCAACTCGCGGATGGTTAAGTAATAGGGGTGATTTTGTAATAGTCTAGGAACTAGTTTCTGATTTTGCCTTGTACTATTTAAGCTACTTAGAATTAAAACAATTGTGGGAAGTAAGTAGGATTAGTAGTAGATAGTTAGTAAGTGTTAGGATAGTTTAGGATGTCTTGAACATCAAGCTTCTTCTTAAATAGAAATTTCTCTTTAATTGTCTCTTAGATCTACTTTTCATTTCTTAGCAAGTTTAAATTTTGATTAGATAGTTGTACAATTAAACTAATCATTAGCTTCAAGTACATGGCAATTTTTAAACTTGTTTATAGTTCTAGATTATTAAAAAGACAGATGTTGTATAATTAGGGTTCTTAGGTTGCTCGAGTTTTTCTTGGGTTCTTAATTTTTAGTTAAGAATCTTCCATTTCTTGCATTAAGTTCTATATAACCTTTAGTGGGTTTTCTTTAATTTTACCAAAAATCCAATCAAAAAATATTTTGATTTCACATTTAACTCTTTCAATTTCTAGTTTAAAATTGGTAATTCTAGCCTTGCAATGTCTTTTTATGGGGATTTTATTGGGTTAATTTACTTGCTCTTTAAATTTGGGAGTTCTATTCCAATTAGTTTCGATTAGAATTAATTTCTTTCTTCACTTGCTTTTACTAGAGGTGACTAATTAGTTTCTTAATTTCATATTTATTTAGTTCACTTATTTGTTTTAGTAGATAATCTAGTTTGAAATTAGGTTTTAATTGCTTGCATTGAATTATGATTTGAGTAGAGTAAACTCACCATCCATTGTTTGATCTTGCTTAACTACACAAAAACTGGTAAAACTTGGTAATTGCCTTGAATAATCCTTGTGGGACGATCCCCACTCATCCTATACTACTACCAACTCCGTATACTTGCGGAAGTGAAGTAGAGTATAGTGGTTTTGTGAGGTTTCTTATCACTTGTTTTCTCTAAATTAATCTCTACCTAAGTATTAGACAACATTCCATGTGAGCATCTTGAAGCCTTATCATGAAGTAATAGAAGATCCAACTAGGGAACAGCCTCTTATACAAGACCTTCATGGTAACGCTATAGGGAAAAGTTGTCAAAGCTATCATTCTTGATGATAGGATTCGCAAACACTCCAAGAAGTACCATCAAGAGTATTTTGTCAAATGGCAGGGCTGTAGAGATGAAGAGAATATGTGGGAGAGAAAAATAGACCTTGAAGCCTTCCATTAGATACTTGAAGATTACTTGAATTTAAAGGCAAGAAGGATGTTGCCAAAATAGGTAGGGACCTATGTCAAGAGTCGCATAGCCAGCATGCCCGTGACCAATATCACTTGCATGGTAGTACACCTGCGCCCATGCCCAACGATAGTTAGCCAACAACATATGATCCCAAGCACTACAAGGAGTCCATGATGCTAGTTTAGGGCATTATCAATGTAATATGTAGTTAGATTGTTTTTACTTATTTTCGTAAAAGTAATATCTACTCTTGTTACTTGTGATCTATCTTTATATATATAAAAGTAAAAAAATATCATATATATATATACATATATCAGTCCCTATATATATATAGGGACTGAGCATCTAGACTCCTGTTAAGCTTTCATACAGCTCGTTTTGTAATCTTTTGTCTTTCATGTTTATTTATCAAATGCAAAGATTATTTGTCCCAACAATGTTGTGCAATCTTTGATTTCTTCCAATCAATTACTTTCTTGCAACTCATTCGGTCATGCCTCTATAAGTACTCTCCCGTTTTCGCTTAGTGCAGTTGAGTATGATTGTGACACATATCGGTTGGTGGCAGAAGCAACGTCCAACATGTTGCTAGCCTTACGGTTTGGTCACTTTTGGGAATTGTTGTGGTCGGCCAGTAACACAAAGGTATGTGCAGGAGTAATATGGCTAGGTTTGACTTCAGAGTAGGGTTCAGGCCACTTACTAAATCTGGCCTTTTGTAGGAGGTTGCAATTCCCCTAGAGATGGATAGGAGAAATGGATAGGAGACTAAGGTAAGGCTTATGGCCTAATTATGATAGTTCCAACTATAAGTCAATGCCCCAAGGTGATGCTAATGAATAATGCAGTAAGGGCACCGAATATCTAAGAATTTGAGAAAAGTTTATTGGAGAATAACAAATGAACTTTTAATGATGCCACATGTATATAAATGCAATCCCATGAACATTTAATATGAGTCGCTGCATGAAGGTCAAGTCACACAATTGGATAGCTAAAGTAAAAACAAATAGAGTAAGAAGAAACTTAATGTCGTGATCTTTCCTTTTTTACCTAAGGTCGACGATGGTACCTTGCCAAATGCTCTAGCATGAATGCCCTCAATGTTAGAATAGAAGGAATCTTGTAAAGCCTAGTATTGTCTCCCTTCTAGGGACGACCAACTATAAAAACTAAGAGAATAGTAAGAAAAGAGGATCCATGGCTTTGTCCTCACTTATAGTTAAAAGACTCCATTTTTCAAACTTTGTTCTTTGTATTTGCAAGTATTGCATGCCTAAGTAATTTTAGGAAGGGTGCACTGCATGAAAGGTGCTTTAGGTAGACTCATCGGGTTGTCGAATAGTTGGAGTAGCACTTCGTAGATTTAAATGGCTTTATCTTAAACATACATAATTAAATGCACAAAACATGCATGTATGAAATTAAGACATACAATTTCTAAGATGCCGTTGGACTTGTAACTCGTGATAAGCTAGGTATATTTCGCGATTGAGTGATATAGTGGGTAACTCCGCATGTGATGAGTTTTCTAAGTATAATAAGTCTCAAACTCGAGTAAAAAAGGAGGGATGTGTTAAATTGACAACCAGCGTAAAACTTTGTTAATTTTATGAGAAACTCACTATGATATTGGGCGACATAGTGAGTACTCTTTGAGCAGCCCAATTTTGTGTGTTATTAAGGCCCAAAAGTAACCCGCTCAACCGGGGAAACCAAATTTTACAAATTGCTTTGTTTAGCTTGGTTTTCAACAACTTGTACCCAAAGTCCAACCCAAAATACCCGAAAACTCAACCCAACAACACCGGTCTCCAACGCCTGCTCCCCCCCACCATAACTTCAGCTACATCCCCAGCACAACAAAGCTGCTAAAAATGGTGCAGACTAAAAGGGTGGAGAATCATCCCAAGGCCCCTTCTGGAGACTATTCTCAACAACCACGCTCATCACCACCGCGTCCCACAACCCCTCATTCTCCACGGCCCTCGTGGCGTTGGCAAAACGACCCTCATCCTTGAACGTACGGAAGAACACACTCGCACCCTTCAACAAGCACAAAACACGCATTTGTCACGGCTGATTTTTTTTTTTTTTTTTCACAGGTTTACTTGATCAATGGAACACAGGACCTCATATAACGGGTTATGTAGATTTTGCTGAAAGTATAAAAGATCATCATCCAAAATATGGCTCTTCATTTCCGTGGGCATCCTGGTCGAATTGCCCGCCACCGTCGCTTTCGTCTCTCCGAGTTCAGCTCGAAAATAGTCTTGAGTCCATGGCTAAAAGGGGTATAAAGTTGGGTAAAATTAGTTCACATCAAATTTTTACTACTCTTAATAAATGGCATAATCCCACAACAGCAATTCAGAGAATTTCTGGTATAAAATGCTGAAAATTTGAGGATTAATACGAAAAGGGATAGTTCTAAAAGTAGGAAAAGTAAGGTGTCCGCTGTTGCTTCTTCTAGTAGTGGATTGAAATTGTGGGATAGGGCTGTTTTTCAACTATCTGTTCGATTAAATGCCGATGAGAGTTTGGGATCCGATACAAGTTCAGCGGAAGATTCGTATTATAGAGAAGCAATGGCTGCATTGGAGTTGGCTAGGGAGGTGATAAAAATGCAGCAAGGGTGGAGAGTGAACGCTATTAAGCATTTGAATGAGACTGGTGGGTTTTCTAGGCCTTTAGCTCATTCAGCAACTGATTGGCCATGTTTGTTGCTGGAATTGTTGTCTTCTGCTGCTGAAGTAGATTATTTTCAGGTAATTTGAGCTAGAAAGGATTGCAGTTTTCTGGTTTTCTCCTCCACTTGATCAATAACTTGTGACTGTGATAATGTATAAAGGGAAAATTGGAAATATGAAATAGATTGCGCTAGATAAAGAATCCGTATTTTAGGATTGTTATGAGCCTAGGGACTTTGTTTTGATTAGTTAGCAGAATATCTGCAATATGTACAGATGATTACGTTTGGGATCTGAATAGTTCTATAAACTTGTAAGCTGCATCTGATTTAGTTGCTGATTTCTTTCTTTCCTTTGTTCTCTTATCTACTAGTACTTCTTTTTGTATGATAATGCTTTTTATTTGTTTTTCTTATTTGGGGTTGTGTTGTACTGATGTGTAGCCAAAGCTCGTGATAAACAACATCGATGTTCTAAAGAATGCTGTTCTGACAGATGATACGACAGTCAATGCGTCCCTGTACCATGACAGTCTGATATGGAGAACAATATCTCTGTGTGTCAATGAGAGATGTCTTCCTGTCTTTCTTGTGACCTCAGATAGGTAATAGCTTTGCTTTTTCCTGAGAAATCGTGGAGAATAATGGATTTATGTTGTCTTGTGACTGTTTGGAACTTACTATTGTTATTTGCATAACTTCGTAGTATCTTTTAGTGCTTTACCCCTTCTTTCCTTTTGACATTATATCGAGTCAGTCTCTAGTAGTTGCACCTCTGATTTATTGATGCTTTCATCTGATCTTAACCTCACAAAGCTACATATTTCATTTCTTTGATGTACTGAATGCTCTTATCTCCTGATTCTCCATGAATTTATCTTAATTTTGTTGAAAACAAAATGCGAGCATTGAAAAGAGAAGAATAAATAATATAATTTGATTCTCTGTTACAAGAAATTGAGGTTGTTCCTTGTTTATCATTATTACATGAACTTTAGATTCCTGCATGTTAATGCTTCCCAGGTCAGAAGAACACTTTCATATGTGGAAACAAAGAGAATCATGTGGAATTTTCCACTAGTTGAATTTGTAAGTGATTGGTTTTATTACATCCACGTAAAAGAGTATATTTTGTCTTGTCATATGGCTTTTTGTTTGCTGCACTATACATGACAAATTCAGTAATATAAGTGCACTAGATACATCAAAGGAATGTTGCTAATTCTCTAGTTCCAATGTGTATGAAAATCAGTTTCTCTTGAACATCATTGCTTCTACTTTGTGAATGGCAATTACATTAGCAATGGTGCATTTGAAACATCCTGTACGTAAATTTCCTATAACTAGGAGAAAAGTGGTTAAACTAAAACTATATCAATCACCTTTTTTGAAGAGTTTTTCGTATGGAATTAATTCAGTCATAATCTTTCCACTACAAATGTCAGAACGTCTCAATTAGGAGATGGTACACGGGATATTTCATTCACTGGTGGACCTTGATTTATCCCTATAAATACAAAAATGTCATCATCTGATTGGGTTTTGATCGTTTCCTTATTGAAGAAATTGTGACCTAGGATAATGTCACCCAAAAATTCCATAATTTGATGGTGTGATTGGACAAGACATACTAACTGTATCAATCACCTTTTCTCCAAGTTCATTGTTAACATTTTATTTTCCTTACTGTCATTCAATTTTGACATGACACCATTAGAATTGGCTGGAAAGTGTTGTATAAGAAAAGGAAGGGATAGAGCAGCATAAAGTGAAATAAGACGCATAATTAGACAATACTTTGTCAGTTACAAAATGGATTTCTTACTTTGACAAGGTACTAATTTCTAGAAACATTTGGGCAAACATAACTATTAAACTTTAAAAAAAAAGTCAGAGATGTGTTGTTTGCCAGGTTAGATAATGTTAACCTAAAGTGAGAGTGGGGAAAACATAATGTCACTTACTTTTATGTATAAAGTAATCTCACTGTTAGGTTCTGTAAGTATACACTTTCCATATAAGGAACGTAAGTTAATAGGTTTTTGTTTTGGGGGGGAAAAAAAAGGAGTAAACATTCAGGACATGTATTTTGGAACAGTGGGAGTGACAAGCTTCTTGTATTGCAAGAATATAAGAATGATTCCATGATAGACAGTCTTAGCACTTTCTTGAAATCTTTTTACATGTATTTACACGGCAGTACAAGCTACACTTGTTGCCTTTCAAAATGTTAGGCAATCCCACTTCCCTTGATATATGGGTAGGTATCATTTGGAAGTATTTTCAACATCTTATGACAGTTCTTTTCAATTCAAATATCTATTGGTTGAATCCTATTTGATTTTATTTACTGGTAGAACAAATTGCTTTGGTGGTTTTTTTTTTTTTGTTATTTAAGTACTTTTTACAATCCTAATCATCCTAAACATGTTGTAGTTATGATCTAAAATTTGAATTTGAAATGTGTTATTGTTATTTTGAAAATTTTGGCCATAAATTTATCCTTGATTTCATCTGCACATGGTGTACACTACGACAATGTTGTTCTGGATCTTAATTTTGGAGAATTTTTCTATGCTAAAATTCATATAACCTTAAATTTTCCAAGAAAATAATATTCAAATGACCAGAAGGCAAAAAGATTTACTTGTTACACCATTTTATGGGCTTTCATATAACCTTAATGTTTATCCAGTTGATCGCAATACAGAAATTTTGTGAATGAATCAATTGAGTTTGAATTGACAAATATGCAACCCATTCAGTTCCAATACCGTACCTTGCACACCCTTACATATCCCTTCAAACTTTCTCCCTAGGTTTCTGATTGCAACCACATGATACGATTGCTCTCTATCCCTGTAATCAAGATCATACATCACTATTACACCAACTGTTCTCATTTTACATTGAGAAACACACCAGACTCGGAATTTGGCATTCTTGCACAGGGAAACAAGAAGTTTTCAACCTTCACTGCTCTGAAGTATTGTTCCACATTTTGAAGAGCTTTAAAACTCCCGTTTTAATAAATTGAGAAGTTGGTGGTGTAAATGAACCTTTTACATTAACTAGCAGAAAGTAATCTGCTTCTTGCAATTTTGTACAGAACCTATTGGAAGTTGTACAAATGTTTTAATGAAGCTTAACAGTAATTTCACTCATGATGCCGACTTTTCTCTTCTATCCTAATTATGTCAATTTCTTTGATATGATTTTTCTTTATTTTTCAATTTCACGCAGCCTTTTTTTCCTCTTATTTTTCCTCAGGTGACTAATAAACTAGAAATGTACATAAAATTTTGCAGCTACTATTCCTATCGAGCTTTTATTGATTTCGGATTTCCAGACATTTTCGTCTCTCGTGAGGTAACCTGTATCTTTCTGCAAGAG
The DNA here is from genome assembly GCA_025175665.1 of Cinchona pubescens. Taxonomy (NCBI): domain Eukaryota; kingdom Viridiplantae; phylum Streptophyta; class Magnoliopsida; order Gentianales; family Rubiaceae; genus Cinchona; species Cinchona pubescens. The sequence goes on along the minus strand of JANKKI010000271.1, from coordinate 44,259 downwards.
TGCATCTGAGCATCTGTGTGATCTAATATCCCTCAAATGTATTGTAAATAATTCCACTTCTTTAATGTCTACATTTGTGTGGACAAAAAACAAAAACTCTCTCTAGATTACCCAGTAAATATGCCTGTACATTTGCTATGAGCATCACAATTATATTTTAAATGGGAGTGTTTAAATTAACATGTGGAATGTTTATATGAGTGACATTGAGTTTTTGAATAAAAATAACAATAATTGCAGACATTTGGGTGGACTCCAGCAGAAGCCAAAATGCACATGGTTAATGATTATTTTAGTCAATCAGAGGTAAGACCAAATTGACTTTTTCTATTAGCTTTTTGTTTGGCAAATTTTTTTTGCCAATATTATATTTGAATTGGCCTGATGATGCAGTATCCTTCTTGAAATTACAGTGGAGTCTAATTGTTGAAGCACTAGGGCCAAATCCGCGGCATCTTTTCGAGGTTTATGCCCTCAAATTGAGTAACTATTACAATAGGTAAGTAGAACTGCGTGTCTAATTTAATATTTCACAATTAAGACGCTGCAGTATTGTGTTCATGATTTCTGGAAAATATAATCCATTGAAACGTTTAATTACAACATATATAGACTGTCCGCCGGTTATATTTATTTTTGTACTTTTATGTACATTACCCCATGCTTGATATCCATTTAGCAAAACATAATATGTTTGATACATCCCATTAGTCTTGACATACATCAGCAATGTATACCATCACTCTTTAAATAATATGATGTAAATGGATATCATAGTCTGAATATGTGTCTTTGCAGAGATACCAAACTTCACTGATGATTATTGGTATCGTAGTAGATTCTTCAGATACAATTATATAACTGCTTGTTACAATGACTTGTAACTAGTCCTAGTTTTCAATGATTATTGGTATTCTAATAGATTCTTCAGATAGATATTACAATGACTTGTAACTAGTCCCTGTTTTTGTACATCCAAATAAAGTGAAACTCACAATCGTTTAGGCTTAATCCAACTATGATCTGTCTGACATTTCATAAAGATCTTTTCAATTGATTGCTTTTCCATAGCAAAATGGTGCTTTAAATTGGGAAAAATATGTTACAACTGATTACTTGGTAACAATGAATGTTAGAAGAAACTTCCAAACGAATTTGGAGTTCAACGTAAGTTTGTAACCTTTTTACATCTTAAATTTATAAAGACTTTGTTGCATATGTTTTCATGCAATTATTTGAGGACTAATTAGAAATACAGATCTGCACATGGACAATAAAATTGGGATGGTGATAAACGTAACTTTCATATTTGCTTTCAAGAGGCTTATGTCTTCCTTTCTTTTATTTGCGTTTAAGAGACTAATCAACTGGATAATTTATTTGTTCCTACACGTAAGCCATGTTTCACCCTTGTTTATCTTTGTCGCATTATGAAATTTTACTTCTCTCATGTTTGCCATCATAATAGTGATAATTGCTTATCCTAAATTGCGTGTATGAAGTCCTACGCTGAACTCAAGCTTCATATCCAAGCTTCTTTGTGATTATGACATTTCTCAAATTCTCTTCTCCTTTGGCAACTGTAGGAGCATGGATGAGAAAGGTAGTACCTTTGAAGACATTGTGGATGCATACTTGGCATACTTGCAAGTAAGTTCATAATCCTCAATAGCTTTGAATCATATTGTAACTTACCTGAAATTTTAATAGCCTATGGAGCTGAGTAGCTGATACATGATAATTACTGGTCTTTTAAGTTTATATCTGTCTACATTGTTTATGTTTTGAACCTTATTCTTTACTCTTCTACATTTGGAATGGTATGCTGGCAAAACCAAGTAGTACCTTAAAGTTCTATGAGATGAACACAATGGTGTAGAGGTATATCCTTAAATAATCTAACCAGAATTACATTAAAAAGCTAGAAATAATAATTTGTAATAGTCTCAAGTCTAAACTAGAGTCTAACCTAAATAAATTCCTTCTCCTTCTTATCCTTATCACACAAATGCTTAACCTATTGAATTATTATCCTTATTATCCTTTTTTCATAGTAGTTTTTCTCTTAAGAAATCTGCTATTGAACTGTCTGATATAGTAATCTATAAGGGGCTCGTTGGCCAAGATTAATTTTTAATCACTGTGACATCCGTTGCTTTCATAAGCGATGGCCCTAATGTTGACTTCTATTTATGTAAGCTTCACCGAGGTGTCCTGTCTCTTAACAAAGGCTGGAGAATAGGCTCAGATGCATCATAATGTAGCGCAATTGATTTCATAAAAGTTAACACTTACATGGTGTTTGTAAGATGTGTTTCGGTTTTGACTTTGCATCTTAATACTTCATGTATTTTTTTAAGTTGTTGTTTTGGACCAAGTACTTCCATTGCTTTTAAGGGGACTATGTGGTTTTCTAGGGTTGATCCTAAATCATGATTTCAGCCTATTGTACCTTGTGGCATTCTCATCCTAAAACTGTTAATTGTGCATCTGATTGGTTATCTTCTATGACTAAGTAAGAAATGCAAAATAAATGAGTATTTCTTCTTAAAATAGACAAAAGTACACCTGATGTACATGTAGTACTAACGACAAATGAGTTGTGAAAAATTGATAAAAATGGTATACTATTTATTTCATAGAAAATTCCTTGATTATCCCCAGTAATTAATATGTCAAGAATAGTTCTCAATGTTTACATAATTTTAACAATAAATAATTATTGCAAATTAGTAATTTTACATATAATAAAGTGTACAAATAACATGTGAAAGTGAATAGAACAAAAAATGTGTGCAAGTAATTTTTGGGTCTTGGATAAAGTGAGTAAGACAAATAATGCATAGTGCAAATAACGAATAGTGTTTATTTGAGATAACTTGATACGTGTCAAACCCTAATTCAATTATTAATTACGTACTAACACACGTCTCCACAAGTGCATGGGTCACGTAGTAGTATATAGGTAACGAGATCGTTCAATTACTAAATATTTAGTATCAACTACCACTTAGATGATCGCAAATTAAAAAGAGTTATTTTTGGATCTTTTATTTTTCAAAAATAAATTAAATAACAAACTTACCCTAACAAATTATGGAAGAATAAAATTTACAGAAATTGAATAAACTAATCTAATTTGACTAAGAAGAATTAATTGAAATGATTGAAACCCTAACTAGAATTTATTGAAAATTAAAGAAAGCGAATTAGACAGAAACAATGTTCTTGAACTACGTATCTAAGATCTCTTATTCAGACAATGATGTTCGATCATCATCAAATTTTACTGCTTTCTCTCCATCACCATTACCATACTCAGTTATTATCGGTTAATTACTTTTTATTTATGAATTGGGCATGTTAATCATTGTCTTCACTAGTTTTATGTTTTGTTTAAGCCTAACTTGTGTACCCTTAGTTACTCGGTTTCCTATTTATCTAGGGATTTAGGTTTTCTTTTCTTCCAAGAACTTAGTTTCCTATTTTGTAAGCTTCCAAATAATTGCTCTTAACTTTATTGAACTTCCAAAATTGCCCTTCTTACCTACATAAAGAAACACCAAACATTACTAACAACTTTTAATTATACAAAATTAATTGTAAAGATTACTAAAACACATTAAAACGCACAGAACCTAATTTTAACTTAATAAGCCTAAATCACACACAAAATACATAAATTAAGGTAACAAAACATCAAATTAGGGCTCATAATAAATATCAATTAGCCCCAAATTTCTATAGTTATCAACTCCCCCAACTTAACATTTTGCACATCTTGGGCAAAAAGAAAAGAAAAAGACTAACACAATAACACGAACACTAACAAAAAGAAGATCCATACAAAACTACTCACTCTCCCCATGCATCAAGATGTAAATAATTTAACGAAAATTTCAAATGAATTCCACACACACATAGGTAAACTTGATCTATAATCCCATATTCATAATAGCAATGCAACCACTCCACTCGCAAATAAATAATATGAAAAGCAGAATAACTCCCTTACCCATCTTGACAAAACTAATATTAACCATAGTTTAACAAGTGACAATCTAGTCAAGACATTCAAAAGAATATTTCCAACCCATAATCACTAATACGAATTAATACAAACCAAAGATCAAATGGGACTTCCCGGCTTGTGATGTAGGCTAAGGGACAAGGGTAGGATAAATTTAGGGAAAGTAGCTCAAATCACCTTAGTTACATCACTTTGACAAAATCAAACCGAAATCCCAAATACATGTCCAAATCACACAAACCATCATTTAACCAACAACATGGAAGGCTACAACATGCCCTCTTTATTCACAAAAAGACATACTTGAACTTTAATAACTTTTTTTTTTCTGACCTTCCAACACTTTTTTTTTCACTCTTCCTTTTTTCATTTTTTTTCATTTTCAACATTTTACAATTTTTTTCCTTTTTCAAACAACAATTGCAACCGACGGGGCTATAAATAAGTCATTTTCTTTTAACTTTTCACTTTTTGCCCCAACAAGTAACACATTGGCTTAACTATCCACCATATGCAATAATTTCGTAATATTGATGTTGTGCACCACCAACACTAAGTAAGGTGATGGGTAGAAAGACTGGTAAACAGAAAATAAAGGGTAGTGTGGCTAAATAATGTGGTTACATTGGAAAAAAATAAGGCTTATTAGGCTCAAAGAGGGACACTAGGGATATTCATAAAAGGGTAGGCTTTTGAGGCCCAAATGGTCCAAAGAAATTGCCTAAATCATCTCTTTGGTCCAAACTTCATTCATACTTCGCAAATATGAAACTACCCCTACTAAAATGTCCCAAGTTAATCCAAGTCGCAATAAGTGGTGAAGGATACCACTCTTCAAGCTTCAAAAGTAACGTAACTACCACGCATACTCGCACATTGTCACATATACGGGTAATATCACATTCCATGAATCCATGGGGTTAAAGAACAAAAATCCCTATACCCATGTGGATTCAGCAATTCCAATGTTTTTTCCAAAATATTGATATAGAAAAAAGCCAATTTAGTATAGAAATTCTCCTAAGACACTCTTTAACAAAACAAACACATAGCACAATCAACTAAAACAACCTATACAATGAAAACACACAACTATACCATAGACCTTTCCCCTCAACTTGAGTGAAACATTGTCCCCAATGTTTCCTCAAAAGGTAGAAGAAGTAAGAACAAATACAAATAACATGACAACACCACAACCAATGTAAGCACCACAAAAATCATAACAAATCGCAACAAAATAAATAGTCATAAATTAAGGGCAAAAGTTTACAAGTAAAATTAATTGCCCACAATGTAAGCACAAAGGCAAGAATCAAAATCTGATAATAACTAACAAGGAAAACCCTACATTGAATTTGGATTGTTAACCAAACCATCAATTGTAAAGAAATTAAAAGTGGAAAGATCTTACTTGAACCAATTGAGCAGAAAATTGGTGGTGAAAAACCCCGTTGGTGAAGTAGAGTAATCTTTCCCCAATTTGAATTGAGCCCTTAACTTGATGGAGAAAAAACCTTACAAAGAATGGAGGTTTGTGGTGAAGGAGAAGAAAAGATTGTGGTGGTGGTGTGTGAAAAATATAAGGAGTAGAGGAGTAGGGTAGTTTTATGGAGAGAAATGTGTTAGATTTAGAATATGTTTAGATTTATCACTAGAAGAAGAAGAGAAAAGAAAAAGAAAGAGAGGAAGGGGGCATTGGGTTGAAGGGGAGAATTATTATTATTATTATTATTATTATTTTTTAAGGTGGTAGTGAACTAGGTTGCTACACCAAGCTTGTTCACATGGAATGGCTTGCTGCAGCGAGCTAGACCTCTGGCCATTTTTTTTTTTTTGCAATTGCACTTGCAATTCCAATTTGCAAAAACAAAATACAGTTAATGAATAATATCTCAACTCACTAAAATTAAGCTTAAATAATATTGAACTAAACTCGTAAGTACTAATAGTAAAACACAAAACATCACTTAAACATAAACATAAAACTAGTGAACCAGTTCTAACATACTTGGAAAATCAAAACTTCATTAGATAGAGAATAATATGCATAAAAGATAAATGTGAAAGTAATCAAATAATCAAACTTCAACTTAAAATTGGGTTTCACCTTCAATCATGAAAATTACTCACAAAATACTCTAAAAACCTTATTTAATATAAAAGCAAGTTGACTTACTCATAAGAACACAAGGCACAACCATAACACAGTCTATGAATATAATTTCCCTGTTCCATCTAGCTCAATAAACCTAATTGGGAGTCATTAGGACTGTCTCTTATACACATCTAGATGTGTATAAGAGACAGGCTTGAATAGGAAGCCGAGTTGCTTTTCAAGTCAAAATTTAATTTAAAATTCCATGACAACCACAGTTCATCAAATAAGCATATAATACATCATCATTTATCATCATCTAAAAACACATTATCCAAGCATGACCAAAAATGGTTCACAACATAAAACACATATGTGTATAGTCACAAGGCTTCAAGCCTTTATTTACCCACCAGGTTCTTAAACTAATGCACATAAATAATTAAAACATAAATAAAAGAAACACTCCCCTAGTAAAGCCAAGGAGGCTTCCCAAGAATGTTGAAGTCCTTTGTAAATTTGCTCCATTGAGTTCCACATCCGGCACATCATATCCATTGAAGTCCTTTGTAAAAGGAATAAAATTTTTATTTTTAAATATGTTCCCAACTCCCTCTAGGATGTATTCATCAACTCTTTTTCTACAAATATTCCAAAAGGTACCTCTTTATTGATTAATTGGGTAATATTACACTCGTTGAAAGGATAGGTTGGTAGTGTTTTCAATCAAGTGTTTAATGACCTAATTGTTGAGAATTCAAGTCCACAAGGCCCAGTACATTTGGTTTGAGTGGTTCCACAACCCATTGACTCCGTTTGCTCTCCATGTTGGTCATTACCCCCAAACTTGCATTGTTCCATTAGCATTGGTGATTCTTGATTTAAAGATTTCGTATTCAATCCATCATCACCATACCATTCTTTAAGGTTGGGGTGGTCCATAGGGTTATTTTGAATTTCACCCACCAAATATCTCATGATTTCGGCACAATAGGTTTCCATATTCTTCATGGGTTTAGTTTGATTCTCCATGGATTTAGCTTGAGTCTCCATGAATTTATTCATTATTTCTTCTAATCGTGGAACCTCCTCTCCTCTTTCAATAGGTAGTGGATAATCACAAGTTTGATCTTGATAACTCCAACAACAAAAATCTGGATAGTTGTACCACCCATATCATAGTTTAAGGAACAGGGTGAATAACAATTAACATGCTCATTGGTCATACCTACATAATCATTGGAATGATAATATACTTGGCATGAGTCATTCCAATACATTCCTTGCATGTCGTAGGCAATGATATTGCCAAAGACTTAATCCCAATTTACTGTTTCTTCCTCATCATCATTCCTGAGAATCTCCTCATTCCTTGGTGCATTCAAATTAGCCATGGTAAATTCTTCTTGTTCATCTTGTTGTCTCTTTTGCTTCCGCAACCCTCGTAGAGAGTTCTTTCTATTTCCAAGTCAAGTGGAAGTATCTTTTTATCGCTAAGGGTCATAAACCAAAAAACAACACTAGAACACAAGTTAAACGTACCACTGTTGGAAATTAAATGGACAAAGAATTCAATAAATTCACAGAAAGAGGATGAGAAGAAATTAAGTAGAAAATAAAAATGTAATTAGCAATAATACTGAGCGGCTCGAAATTGCCTTCAGATTTGATATCCGAAACTGTGCCAAAAATTTGATACGTGTCATACCCTAATTCAATTATTAACTACGTACTAACACACGTCTTCGCAAGTGAACGGGTTGCGCAGTAGTATATAGGTAACAAAGATCGTTACCATGAGAATCAATTACCGAATACTTAGTATCAACTACTATTTAGATGATCACAAATTAAAATGAGTTATTTTTGGATTTTTTTTTTTTTCAAAAATAAATTAAACAACAAAATAACACTAACACATTACGAAGGAATAAAATTTACACAAATTGAATAAACTAATCTAATTTGACTAAGAAGAATTAATTGAAATTATTGAAACCCTAATTAGAATTTATTGAAAATTAAAGAAAGCGAATTAAAATAAACAATGAAATTGAACTATGAATTAACCTGACTAAAATTAGTTTAAAATAAAAGTAGAAAGCAATTAAATAATTGAAGAACAAAATTGAAATAAAAAGTAATTAATCGATAAAGATGAAATGCAAGAATCTCCCGAAGATTGTCACAAGTTCTCCGGTAAATCCACGAATCTAAAACAACAAACAAACTTAATACCCTACGGAATTGAAAGAACTAAAAATTGCTTGAGAATAAATTGCAACAAAAATGCCTTGAATTGCCTAGAGAAATCCTAGTGCCTGTCTCTTATACACATCTAGATGTGTATAAGAGACAGTAGTAGGGTAGTTAGTTTTAGGAATTTCCAAAATTGCCCTTCTTATCTACATAAACAAACACCAAACATTACTAACAACCCAAAATTAACACTAAAAATTACTAAAACACATTAAAATGCACAAAACCTAATTTTTACTTAATAACCCTAAATTACACACAAACACATAAATTAGGCATCAAATTAGGGTTCATAATAAATATCAATTAGCCCCGAATTTCTATAGTATCAATAATTGATAGCACAAATAATCCATGGTACAAAAAATTGGAAGTCTGACAAACTCACTTTTATTTTGACCAAAAATTAGTTGCCAAATAATGACAATTTTTTGGAATCCAAAGCACCCATTAGTATAACAGAAGCTTACAAGTTCTAATTAGATTTTTCCAATGGTCATCACACAACTTTTGCCATGCTTCAATCAAGAATTTTTGCTAGGTGATTTTCTAGTCCAAATAGCCATGGTTAGTAGACATTTTTCATGTTTCTAATCTAAGTTTCATAAATTGTAGTTCTCTTTGATGAGTAATTGTAGCAATGACATGGAAAAAAAAGTGTTAAATTTCACATAAATAGGTCAGAAGGAAAAATGTAGATCCTGTTTTTTAAAAGGACAAAATAAGGTCAAAGGACAAATAACATCACAGATGTTGCTGTGAGCGGATGTAAGTTTTTTTATCACAAAATGTTTTACTTCATTATTTATACAATTTGAATGTCAGAATCTGATCCTATATATTTGTATAGTATAAAGAACTAGTAAAATAACTACAATAGCTAAACCTTATTCTGACTAAGAACAGAGTGGTTTTACAATGAATCTTTCTTTCAATGCCATTTGCTGTGTATCTTAACACATGGTCATTGATTTCTAAAGTCTCCATATATTACCATCATAATTCTATTCCCCTAGGATATTTTCATCATAAAAAGGGTTCGTTCCAGTTTGTGAGAACTCTTATACACATTTTCACTGTGTATAAGAGACATGAAAATAGGCAAAGGTTGTCACAAACTTAACAAGGTAGAGGGAAATAAGAATATCCACAAGAATAGAATTAGAATTACAACTTGGAATATTCGAACTCTCATAGGTAAAACAATGGAGGTAGATACATTATTTAGAGAAGAATAAACTTTTTGTGTTTGAAAGAGACAAATTAGGCAGGTGAAAAGGCCAAGTTGCTATAAAGTATGTGCCTCAAACTAATTTTAAGGCATGAAACTATTAGCGTTTTAATGTTTATGCACTTCAAGTAGGTCTGGAAGAGCATTTGTAGGTTTTAGGAGGAGGTAGATGAGATAATACGAATACTCCCTCGAAGAGAGAAGAATTTTATAGGAGGTGACCTGGTGATATTACAAGGACTATGAAAAAGTCATAGGGGTTATGTTTTTAGGGCAAGGAATATGAAAAAGTGCATAAGGGTTATGGTTTCGGGGTAAGAATGAAGAATGAAAATCAAAATCTTGGAGTTTAGAATGGCGTGCGACGAGCTCTGCATTGTCATTTTTTTAGGAAAAAGAAAGAGCACTTGCTAACTTTTAAAAGTAGATGAACTAAGATTGACTTTCATGTTTCGAGATAGAAAGCCTTGTAAAGATTGTAAGATTTCATACAGAACTCTCACAACATAGGTTATTGGTAAAGAGCTTGCAAGCTACCTATGATGTCTAAAAGGAGAAAGGAGACATATTTAGGAAAAGATATGGTAAAGCAAAGTATTTGGGATCTGCAGGCAGAATGTGATAATTTATGTACTAGGCCACCAAAATTAAGACAAAGGCTGAGAAGATATTTGGAGAGTCATGAGGCGGTGCCCCATCTAAAATGGAATCTTGGTGGTTGGATGTAGTCGGATGAGGCAGTCAAGATAAAATCAAAGAGGGTTATAAGGCTTTATATAGTTGAAGTAGTGAAGAAAATACCTAGAAGTATAACCAAGGAGCAAAATAGTCGGTAACGCGAGGGTTAAGCTTTTGAAAGATTTTATACATTGAAAATAAGAGTATAAAAAATGGGAAGGAGATATATATAAGATGGCAAGAGCTAGAGCACATAGGTTAAGGGATTTAACTCAAGTCAAGTGCATTAAGGATGAAAGTATTAATGTATTAGTTGGCGAGGAAGCAATTGAAAGGTAGGAGAGGTACTTCCACTAGCTAATCAATGAAGGCAAGGACAGCAATATCGTATTAGGAGAGTTAGATAAATCTGAAGAGTTAATAAAACTGAAGTAACATCGAAGAATTCAAGATTTGGATATGTTCTTAGAGAATTATTGAAGTAAATAAAACAAAAGTAACACTCTTAATGATATTCCAATTGAAGTATGGAAATGCTTAGGAAAGAAAGGTATAACTTGGCTCACCAATATATTTTCAATAAAATCTTGAAGTAGAAAATTGCTCAACCACGGAGGAAAATATTTTGTCTCGTTAATTTAAAACTAAAGGGATATTCAAAATTGTGCAAATTATAGAGGTACTAAATTAACGAGACAAAAAATCTTTGGAAGAGGATGATAGAAAGAAAGTTAAGAATTGGACTAGGGTGTTATATAATTAGTTAAACAATTTGGTTTCATGTTCGACTATGGAAGTTATACACCTTTTAAGGAGACTTGTAGAGAAATATCGGGAGAAGAGTAAGGATTTACATATGGTTTTATTGGTCTTGAAAAATGTATGATAGAGTTGCTTGAGAAATCATGTGGAGGCTTTTAGAAAAAAAGGAGTCAGAATAGCATATATAGAATCGATAAAGGAGATACATTTGGATGGGGTTATGTGTATGAGGACACTAGGACAGTGGATGGAGAGAGAGAGAGAGAGAGAGAGAGAGAGCCCTTATCTTTTTGCATTGGTCATGGATGAACTTACTATGCAGATCCAAGATGGGATACCATCTTATATGTTATTTGTTGGTAATGTTGTTTTGGTAGATGGGACAAGAGGAGTTAATTAACTTGATGTTTGGGGAGAGACACTAGAGTCAAAAGGTTTATAGACTTAATGAATCAAAAACAAGATATATGGCATTTAGTTTAGCAATAACACAAGTAGAAGAAAAGGTGTTAAGTTGGACAGCAAAAGGTACCTATAACTGAGCATTTTAAGTACGTAGGTTCAATTTTTCATATAGAGGTATAGATGTGATGTTACACAGTAGATACAAGCAGGTTGGATGAAATGGCAAATGGCATTGAGAACAATATACGACTATCAAATTCCTTTTAAACTTGCTATTACACCCACGATACTCTACGGGTCTAAATATTACGTGGGAATATTATGGTGGATGTGCGGGTATATTTGGATGGTTAAGATATGAAATGAGTATATTTGCTAGAACATTGGAGTGGTCATTATTGAGGGAAAAAAATAGAAATACGGTTTAGGTGGTTTCGTCATGTGCTAAGATGAAGTTTACAGACACTTGTCAGATGGGTTGATGTTAGAGAGGTTAGTCAACATAAAAGGGTAGGGGAAGATTGAAAAAGGCATGGTGGGTAAAGTTATGACAAAATTGATGACGATATTGTTCGTGATAGAGCATAATGGCACAATGGCTTAGAAAGAATCATGCAGCCGATCCCACCTAAAAACTTCGTTGATTTTCTTATTTACAGGCTTTTTATACTATAAAAAGTATAGAATTAGGTTCGAATATTAAAATTCATTAATAATGAAGCCAAACAGTTTGCTATAAACACTTGCTTTAGGTTTATTGTAGGAAAATTCCTGGGAAAAAAATGACCGAGTAAAAAGAGACACTAAAGGAAAAGGCACTTCCAATACTTTTCCTTGTTCCTAATACCAAGAGCTGCCCAGTCTCTCATGATTACTTAATAAAGATTATAGCTTACAGCAAATATAAGTTGCAATCTTGGCAGTAGTAGGAGTTATAATTCTTCAGATGCCACTTCAGATTTTTTCTACTCTGCCGCAGGCTCTGTGTAAAGATAACATTCACAGGTGAATGGATAGGTCATTATCTCCTCATATTCTTTTAGCCTCAAATCTTCTTAGTGGCAGATGGAAAGTCCTTGCCCTTTTTCTTTTAACTAATGTTTTTTCTTTTCCACTCAATGGGTAATAAGGTAAACTAGAAAAGGAAGAAGCACCTTGAATGTAAATACATTGACAGTGCACTTTTGCTTATGATGTAGACATGTTTCTTTACCTATTTTTGTTTTTCGTCCTTTTATTTTAGGTTACTGTAGTTAATCCTGCCATGGACAAAGCATTGTTGCTCTTACAAAAGTTTGCCGAGGATGCAAAAAGTGGAAAGATTTCGAAAGATATATTGCGGTTTGGTGCTCCCTGGAGGCATCCTCCACACATAGATAATCCTACCCTATGTCATGAATGGGCAAAGGCTCAGCTGATGGACTTTGTTCAGTCTCTTGTCAACACAGAATTTGGGGTATCTTTTGAGTTTCTCTTTTGCTTTCAATGTTTTGTCTCATTGGAGCAGATAAATTCATCAGTAGCAGCTGCAATAATAGGAATATCAAATCTATTTATACAATAGCTGAACTACCTCCAGCATCTAAGAAATATATGAGAAATAAATAACAAATAGTTGTATGACCTTCAATTGAACTGTTGGGTACCAGTTATAACTTATGTGTTACCTTTTATTTTCACATGTCCAGGTAAAATCACTAGTGACATTAATGTAGAACAACTTTATGTTGCTTAGGATTGTATACAAGTGATGCAGGAGCGATTCCTAAACCTAAAAGCTATTTTCTACTAAACTGTTGTGTTCTCTTGTCATTAATCTTTATGGTCATTGCTGTTTTCTACACCAGCAAGGAAATGTAATGGGATTTGCCTTTAGCAGAAGATGTAAATAATCAAATAGACATGAAAGATAAGCGCACTTTCCTATGTTAAATACGCTACAAGAACTCAAACAGCAGGATGAAAAGAAGAATCTCTTGTAATAGAGAAATACTCAATAGAATAAAATAGAGAAGGAGATCTGGAGAGAGAGAGAGAGAGGTTTCACCCTAGGTGCCAACTTCAGTTTTCAACATCAAACAATCTGACATCTCATTCATGAAACTTAATTTTGCCGCAGTAATTACTCTCTTTTTTAGTGGGAATAAGGCTTGGTTGGTTTGTTTGTTTGTTAATTACCCTCCATTTATGGTGGTGGATTGCTATATTCTGCAGCTAATTTTAGCCAAAATGTTCTTTCTTTTGGTTACTGGTTGTCGTAAAAAGAAAAAGAAGAACATTGTTTACTTTTTATTAATAAACCAAATTTGTGTAACTGTCCACGTGTGTTGTAGTTCGAAGTTAAAAGTCTCTGAAACTTAAAAACTTACAAACTAGGACTAAAGAATGTAGTAGAGTTTTCTCAAAAAGGACTTTGTTATTCCTCTAGGGCCTTCAGGTGACCCAAAGGTTCCTGGTCTTGTGGATGGGCTTTGAAACTGGATAAGCCCGACTAGTCTTGGTCTCAAAGGTTATGGGCCTTTATTGAGCTGCATTAGATATGATGCAGTACTTAGATTTTTTATTTTTGTCTGGAATAGTTTTTTTAAGGTGTTTAATGTTTCTTCTTCCTTCCAAAATATTCTCTTTTCAAGTGCTCGCTATTAAGTACGAGCCAGGAGTTTCATCCAAAAGTCTATTACTCACAGGGTCAAATAATTCCTAAACCATTCTTGCTGAAAAGTTTTGTGGCTGACAGACATGTTTAGATCTTGAATGATCTTGTGCATTTGTTTTGGTCTCATTTGCTGCAGGTTAACTATCTAGCTGACTGTAGTCTGGAGTTCTTCGATGATCCTTCAGTAATTGCAATGCTGGAGGTACTCTGTTTATGTTCACGTAAACTTACCAGAGAACATTGCTGTTTCCATTATCTGATTCATGCTTTGACCTTTTCTCATTTCTAGAAGTATTGGCTTAGAGCTATTCAATTGTAGACTTTATAGCAATGAATCAATTGATACTGGTCCTAGTAGTAGAATTCAATTAAATCATGAAGAGCATTCAAGTATAAGTCCATTGTTGTTTGACAGTCTAGTATCTGATGTTTGGGAACCTCAATTCAGTTGTCTTCAAATTTATTAGTAAAATAATCTAGGGAACTAGAGAAACATCTCTCTCTCGCTCTCGTCCCCCCCCCCCCTTTTCTTTAATTTACTAATTTAAGTTCTTTCTTATTGGTCTTCTAGATGCCCAAAGGGACCCTTCATTCATTCGCCCCATAACACGTGGAATCCAGAGATGCCTGGTGAGATGGTAAGAGATGGTTGTGTTAGAAGTCAACTTAAGAAGCAGCAGAAGAGTACCATATGCCATAACCACGGTATTTTGCAGGCTTGTTCAGGAGCGACTGCGAATGAATGTTAAGGAATCCCTACAGTATCTTTGGCAACGAGTGTAAGGGGCGAAGAATTATAACTCCTTAACCTGTTAGAAATTCGGTAATACATATTGCAGGTATGAATAATGTTCAATCACTTTTTAAATTTCACATTTCCAGCTATTATGAGTTATGAAATATGTGTATCGGAATGGTGGGAGATACTAATCTTCTTTCTTCTTTTCTAGATTGTACGTGTAAAAGTGAATATGAGTAACCAATTCTGTCTCCCTACTTTCATTTGCTTCATAGTAATGGTGTCTTGGCCTGGCAACTATAAATCATGTCTAGTAGTGTGCATCACTGACTTGTGGACAGGAAGTTGTAATCACTTGCACCTTTACTTGAAGGTCGACTTAGAGTTTTCCAGTGTTAATATATAGTTCTTTGCACATAGTGCTATCTTATTAGACAATTGTTCCTCTTGAGCTTAGATCGCAAGGGTTACTCGTGATGACACACAAAAACACTGGTAAAGGAGGAGAATTGCGTTAGGCCGATAGCCAGCGTATAACTTTGTCAATTTTATGAGATGAATCTACTACGATATTGCTCTAATGCTAGGGTGTTCCCCGTAAGCAATGCGTCGCATTGCCTAAGTGCGGTGAATATACACATATGAAGGCTGCTACATCTCCATGGGGTTCCGGGTGTAGTGAAAAATATGCAAGGATCCTCACATAATAGGGGGAGAGTAGCGGAGAAGAAAAATGTTTTGGAGAATAGGATTAGAATAGGAACTTGGAATATTGGAACTCTTACTGGTAAATCAATGGAGTTGGTAGATACAATGATTAGGAGAAGAATTAATATTTTTCATCGACCCATCTATAATAATATCTACTCCATTTCTAGGCCTAGATATTATTATAGATGGGTCGATGAAGGATGATGTAGTGCAGGTGACTAGGTAAGGAGATAGGATTATGGCCCTTAAACTAATTTTAGGACGTGAAAATATTAATATCTTTAGTGTCTATGCGCCTCAAGTAGGTCTAGATGAGTCCATCAAGGCTAAGTTTTGGGAGGATTTAGATGAGTTGATAGGTAATGCCCCCCCCAAGGAGAGCAAATTTTTATAGGAGGTGATCTAAATGGACATGTGGGAAGAGATAATGAGGATTATGAAGAAGTGCATGGTGGATATGGTTATGGGGGAAGCAATGAAGAAGGAAAATCAATCTTGGAGTTTGGAATGCCATTCGACCATTGCATTATCAATACTTTTTTCAAGAAGAGGGAGGAACATTTAGTTACCTTTAAAAGTGGTTCAACATAATCTCAGATTGACTTTCTCCTCTCACAAGAAAGAGAGATAGAATGGTTTGTAGAGATTGTAAATTATACCTAGAGAAAATTTAACCTGATCACACCATAAGTTTTTGGTGGTGGACTTGAGGCTTAAACATCACATTAGGCGAAGGAACCTACATAGATCACCTACAATTAAATGGAGGAATTTAAAGAAGGAAAAAGAAGAAATTTTTAAGGAAGATTTGTTAGAGCAAAGTATTTGGGACTTACAAGGAGAATCTGACACTTTATGAAATGACATGGCAACTAGAGAGAACAGTGGCTAAGAAGATACTTGGAGAGTCAAGAGGTTATGTCCCCATGAACAAAAAATTTTGGTAGTGGGATGGTCTGTACAAGATACAATCTGTCTTAAGAGGGCTAACTATAGGTTCAAGTATAAGAACAGTATATTTGCTACTCTTTTCGTATTTCTACTTATTTATAAGCTTGCTAAAAAGGAGGGAAAAACGGCTGTAAGTGAAGCGAGGGATAGGGCTTTTGAAGATTTTTACCAAAAATTAGAATCTAAGGAGGAGGAGCGAGATATTTATAAAATTGCTAAAGCAAGAGCCCATAGGAAGAAGGATTTCGTAATCCAAGTCAAGTGCATCAAGGATGAAAATAATAAGGTGCTAGTAAGAGATGAGGAAATTAAGGAAAGATGGGAGAGATACTTCCATCAACTATTCAATGAAGGCAATGGAGACGATATCATTCTAAGAGAGTTTACTAAGTTCCAAGAGTATAGGAACGTAATGTATTATCGAAAGATTCAAGAATCGGAGGTGGAGGAGGCTTTGAAGAAGATGAAGAAAGGAAAAGTAGTGGGCCCCAATGATATCCCAATTGAGGTATGGAAATGCTTAAGAAAGAAGGGCATAAGTTGGGTTACTAATCTTTTCAATAAAATATTGAAGAGTAGAAAGATAAGAGACCAGTGGAAGAAGACTACTCTTATACCCATATTCAAAAATAAAGGGAATATACAAAATTGTGCAAATTACAGAGGTATTAAGTTAATGAACCATACGATGAAACTTTGGGAGAGGGTGATAGAAAGAAGGTTAAGAAATGAGACTAAGGTGTCAAATAAGATCAGTTTGGTTTTATGCTAGGAAAATCGACTGGAAACCGTACATTTCTCAAGGAGATTTACCGAGAGATACCGGGATAAAGAAAAAGATTTACATATGATTTTTATTGATCTTGAAAAGGCATACGATAGAGTCTCTAGAGAAGTTATGTGGAGAGTTTTAGAAAAAAGAGAAATTAGAGTAGCATGTATAGAATCAATAAAGAAGATGTATAGGGATGTGGTTACAAGTGTAAGAACACTATGAGGGTTGACACGAGAGTTCTCTATAATTATAGGTTTACACCAAGGTTCAGCTCTAAGTCTTTATCTATTTGCGTTGGTCATAGATGAACTTACAAGGCATATACAGGAGGAAATACTATGGTGTATGTTATTTGCAGATGACATTGTGCTAGTAGATGAAAGAAAAGATGGGATTAATGCTAAACTCGAGGTTTGGAGAGAGACACTTGAGGTAAAAGGGTTTAAAATTAGTAGATCAAAAATAGAATATTTGGAATTTAAGTTTAGCAAGGGTGTACGTAGTAATGGAATAGGGGCAAATATCGGAAATCAAGAGATACCCATAAGTAAAAATTTTAAATATTTAGAATCAGTTATTCAGAGTAATGGTGGTATAGATTGAGATGTTACACATCGGATACAGACAGGATGGACTAAATGGAGCATCGTATTAGAAATTTATGCGGTCACATAATTCTTCTAATGACTTGCTCCTGTCTCTTATAGAACATCAATGTGTATAAGAGACAGGTCTATGGGTGCAGTGTTGGGCCATCTTTTCTTTCATCTACTAGATGTGTCATAAGCAAATGCGAATGTTAAGATAGATGTGTGGGTAGACTAGAATGGACAAGATACGGAATAAGCATATTCGTGAGAAGATTGGAATAGCATCTATTGATGAGAAGATGTGACAAACACGCTTAAAGTGGTTAGGTCATGTGTTAAGACGACCAGTAAAAGTGTCTGTCAAGCGAGTAGATTTTAGAGAGAGTAGTTATTCAACATAAGAAGGGTAGAGGAAGATCGAAAAGGATTTGGTGGGTAACTTGTAGTAAAGATATAGCCCATCTAGGAATTGAGGAGGATATGGTCCGTGACAGAGCGCAATGGCGTAGCAGGATTCATGCAGCCGACCCTATTTAGTGGACATTAAGGTTTGGTTTGTTTGTTTGTTTATTTAAGAGAAACTTAGAAGTAAAGTTAATTGAGATTTTTTCTTTTCTAAAACTGAGTGAATTGTGTATAACATTTTCCCATGATTAGGATGGTGATGTTTAACGGGCATGGAATGTTTATTTTCAGATTCCTGTTTGCATGAAAATCTGCTATTTCCTGTATTGTTGACATTTCTGTTTTTAGGTTGCAATGTTCTCTTAGATTTATTTTATATATCATTGCGGCTATTGGTAAAGTAGTATAGTAACATCAAAAGCATCGACATATACCACATGCAACAGCAAAATGAGACAAAACCTCAATTAGTTTGCAATTTTTTGTCAGAAAATACTCTCTGTGCTTTTCCTGCCTGTCCTCTGCTTATATTATTGTATTAAGTTACCTGGATAAAGGAATGAAAATTTCAAACTGACAGAGCATCACTGTTTTAAAGTTGCTAGCAGTCATCACGGAAACTTTTTCATTCGTGCTACTAAATTCTATCAAGTGCTTATTGTGATCGACTTCCTTTGCACCTTTTATGTTTTGGCAGTTCTCTTGATAATCGTTATCAACTTGTGTTGATGCACATGAAAGAAGAATGGATGCGTAGTTCTTTACCCAACTATTTTACCATCTCCGAACTTTGCAAATTATAAACCCAATTGAAGCTGTCCTGCACTGCATCATCCTGGGAGACTTGTTGACGAGTATGTTGTTCGCCAACCATCATTCAAATTGATCAGGTCAACACTGACAGTTGGTCTCGATACACATCTAGACATGGTTTATGTGATCAACAATTTCACATTTGAATTAACATAAGGGCTTCAAAGAAATAGGAATATCCTTTTTGTACTTGAAAATGTTTTTGAGAGAAGTATCAAGGCTGTCACCTATCCAACTTTTTAACTTGGAGTGGGAGAGCCGTTATCTTAAGTCCTCCAATTCATGGTTGGTTCTTTGATCATTACCTCCATGGCTCATTGTTATGTATCTATCAACTTATTGAACTCCAGATGGCGATGCATCTGAGGCAAAATCTATTAATGTTGCTTGCTTTGATGTACATGCAAGTAGTGCATTGAGCTCTGCTTTTTTCAACTTGATTTCCCCAAGTCTTGCATGCAAGCTTGGAAAAACCTCTTTCCTAGAATTTAGTGAGAAAACTCTAGCAGCTTTTCTGAACTAACTGCATTACAGTAAACCTACTTTGTGCTTGCTTTTGATTCCCCAGAACTTACTGCTGTCTCACTTATCAGTGGAAAAAACCTTTTGGTAAATTCTGCTGTCAGCAACAGTCCTCAAGGTCGTGCATCAGTTTGTTAATTTGTCTCCTCTTTGGGTTGGGTTTTTCTCGTGTGTGTGTGTGTGTGTGTGTGTGTGTGTTGGGGGGAGCGGGGCTGTGTTTATCAACCTTGAAGTTGCATGCCAGCAAGGTTCTTTGTTGCTTGGGATTTTTACACAACTCGATTTGAACTTCTATTGTATACTATGTAATATAAATTGATATCAAAGTAAGATTTTAGGTCCAAAACTAAGTATACCTAAATTTTTTTCCTAGTAGCTTAAGTTGATGTATTGGGATTTGCTGCCAAAATTGGTTAATCCTATAGTCAAATATGAAGCAAATTGAGGTGACAATGAAATGTAGTTTAAATTGTAAGATTATGTACTTAAATTATAGATTTGAATTACTAAAGTTAAGGGTGATTTACTGTAAATTTTAATCTATCTAAAAAATTTTCAGCAGATACTATTTATGAATGCATAATGATTGCATGCATACGCAATTAAAAATTTCCCTATAGCTGCTAGATGTGTATAAGAGTAAGTTTCCTTCTGATAAGAGATTTGAGAAAGAAACAGAACTTAGTGATTCTCCAGATTTAAGAAGATTCTGGCTGAGGTCAGCACCTTCACCAAGCAAGAGCCAAAAGATGTCATATAAAGACAGATGGCCCGTTAAGTGGTTTTCACTGAAATATGTTGCACGACTTAAAGTGATTCCCAGCTCTAGCCAAATAATAATAATAATAATAAGCTCTATCAGATTAAAGCTTGTACTAGACAATAAATGATAGTTAATGACCAGAAAATGCACAACAATCGACGGCTCTGTGTAGCCATTTCGTCTTTTTCAGACAACACTGAGTTTCTAAATATCTTTACTTTACAGTACTCCGGTGACAATTGCCCATTCTCGTTGGCAAGTTAGAAGAAATGAAGTTTTGTCGTTGAGGTTCGCCGCATTCTTCTTTTCTGGAGAAGTTTGGAAAAGAGGCTTTAATTAGCATAGGACTGGTCAAAATCAAGATGGTTTATTTTCGAAGGTTTAGGAGTTTCCAGGATTTCAATTCGGGCAATGATACCTCATTGCCACAGCATTTATCTTATTGCCGCAGCAGATTTCTCCCCTTTAGGAGTTTAAGTTATTATCATAATATCTCAGTTTCCATCGTTTTCTCTCTCACTTCTCACTTCTCACTTCTCAGACTCTTGTCATCTTATGCTCTCTTCTCCGTCAATATTCATAATCACTCTTGTCCGTCAATATTCACAATCAAAAGACACTGCTCTTTTTTTTTTTTTGGGTAAGTAAAGAAGCTATTCTTTCTTGTCTCTCAACACAATCTTTCATCACAAGTCACAAATATGTAGACCCTTTTGGTTAAAAATTATTTTTTTAGTGGATTGCAATTTGAAATGAGATTTGTGTTTGACTTGAAGAATTGTCGTCTGTCTTGAGAAGAGGAACTTATAATCTTCTCCAAATTAATCTACTACCTAAATCAGCACCCAGATTAGAATTTTACAACTTTCAACAGTAATAATCAGGACCCATATCAGATTACCACACCATTGTATTGTTTTCAAGATCAACAAAAATTTAGGAAAATTCTACGATCTCTTTTAGAAAACTATTCTCTTTATGGGCTTGTATAATATAGTATTATATATTGTAAAAATTTATATAGTACAAATCTTTAAAACCAAAAAAATGGTTCCTAACAGTAGAATTCTCCAAAAATTTATTCAAAAAGAGAGAAAGAAACTCCCAAATTGAGGTTGATTCTTACTAGCCAGATTAAGGAAAATGGCGATTGTGAATTAGTATTAGTACCCAGCTAAGCAAGAATAGATAAATTAAAAAAAACGTTAGCACGGACCTCAATTGCAAGGACACAAGAATTTGGGGTACTTGTATTGAGTATGGCTAAATATGAATTTTTTTTCGATTTATAAATTAAAAATAAATAATGATAGCTAAACAAGTTAATTTCACAATTAAGTCAACAATAATTAAATCTAAATTATAAGATACATCCCAATATTACATTTCAATAGTAACAAACTAACAAGTAGCAACAGGCCAATAGCAATAATAATTAAATCGCAAAATACATTTCAACAGATGCGAGTGTGAGAAATGAGGATGTAAGGAAGAGGAAGGGAATAAATGATTGAGGCGGAAGAGAAATGAAAGACAAGGAACTGAAAAGGAAGAGATGAGAGGCTACTAATAAACCTAGTAAGTATTTATTTCTAATAAAACCTTATTAATCAAATTTATAAAATTACCCTTGAAATGGATTGGGTCGGGTATCCGGCGAGTCACAAAAATGCCGCTACCCGACTCTCAACTTGAGTAACTCGACTCTCTACTCAACCCGCTTTCAAAAACAGTTCGGGTACCCTCTTTTTTCGATTCGGATCGGATCAGTTTAATGGATTTTTTGGGTCAGCGGGTTAGGATAAACACCCCTAGTCCAAATTAAGAGAAAGTTGGGAGATATAGAGGAGAAAAACAACAAAAGATGAAAGGGGAAATGGTTGGTTGACGGTGGAGCTGTGGAGGAGGAAAGGGTTTTGGGACCTAGGTAAAATAGTTGGTAGAGAAGTTTTGACTCGAGTTGACTACTAAAGGGTATTACTGCCATTAAAAGAAAATTTGACGTGGCAATAAGATAAATGTTTTGACAATATCATTACCCTAGGCATGACCACATTTATCTTTTCATTGTTAATTCCATGAATAGATGGAACCGGAATCGGAACCAGAACCAGAATCTTGGAAGCCGGTTTCGGCCGGTTCCCTGATTCTGTTCGTGTTTCGGTCCTGATTCGATCACGGTTTCGTTATTGAAGTTTTTTTAAAATAAATATACATTTTGGATAATATTAAATCTTAATAAAAGTTAAGATGAAAAACAAAAAATTACATTTTATTTATATTTCAATTATAGATTTTGTTATTGAAAAAAAAGTATACTATTATATCAATTTATTGAACCATTAAAAATTAAAGTAAAGATACATTTTGGATAACCATGCTAAAAGATAATCTAAAAAAAATTAAATGCATCAATTATATTGGCATATATATATATATATATATATATATATATATTCTTTCTTTTTTCTTTACCCGGTTTTGATTCTGATTCCGGAACTGCCGGTTCTCAGTTCCGATTCCAAAAAATGGAGAATCGGAATTGAAACTTTGTCCACGATTCCGAAGGTTTCAGGAACCATCAACAACGGTTCCGGTTCCGATGGACACCCCTACATCCTTTCAATTCCTATAAGGATGTGCACCAATTATAAAAAGAGAAAAAAAAAAAAAGGAGGAAAGGAGGGATGGATATTGGCTAGACATTGCACACTAAAATTTAGCTTTTCAACCAATTGGCTCCGAAACAAAGATACATGATAAGGATTGCATTGATACGATTCTGAGCTTCTTATATGATCTATGTTCTTATCATAGTTACTTGATTTACTAGTTAAATTTCCTAAGATTATATCACGTATTAATTTGTGTGTATTGATGCATTGTACTAAGTACGGATACATATATATACACATATCATAGGATAAAATCCATATATCTGTCTCTTATACACATCTAGATGTGTGCACGGAAGAACTAATATCTATGTTTAAATTTTTATAATAAAATAATATTAATAAAATAAGAATGACGGCATAAAACCTTTCCAAATTAAAATGTATAAAGATAAGACAAACTAAATAATACTTAATATCTATAAATTTACTAATTAGAAATAAAATAAAAATATCATTGTTAAGTATGCATTGAAAATGTTTATTTTTGTCGTATAAAATGATTAAAATGTAGATATATAGCTTAAATTTTAGTTGAAATCTCTCAACTTTTATTTTAAAAACAGTAACAAATATTACTATGTTTTGGATATATAATTATTTTTAAAAATTTTGTCTACCATGTTCTATGAAAAAATGAAGGATAAAACTCTTGTTATTGAATGTGAATGAACAAAATTTTGTGGTTATAAATAGTAAACAAACACAATAATTTATAAGTATTTTTTGTTTAATACAGATAGCTTAATTGTGTTGATATAAATTACAAACAAAAACAACAATTAAGAATTATTTATCACATTTCATAATCAATTTGTGCTTTTTTCTAATTAAAGAATATAATTTTCAAAAGTGTTAATAGAGTTTTTAGATAGAATGGCAATGGACGGGGTAATTGAGAGAGCCTCGAATGAGATTAAGTTGGGATTAAAATCTTACCAAGAAAAAAACCTTCCAAATGTGTATGTGAAGAAAAAAAGAATATTTCTAACAATTGATTTTAGGTCTCACCATATCAAGCATACATGTAAAATGATAATGCCAAAAATTAAATAAAACATAACAAGGGATAAATTAAAAATAATTTTAATATATACGATTACATAATAAGTTAAAAATAATATCTATTGACATTGAATAGTTAATTACCAATAAATATAAATTTGCAAAAAAATGAAAAGCAAGAAAATGATATTAAAATTTTTGTTATCTATTTGTGATAGAATAAATTTTATAAATATTAATTGTATGTAATTAGGTTGCAAGAATGATATTATTTAAACATAATAGACTAAATATCTTCTTACTTTTGTAAATTTTTTTAGTTATAACCTTTTAAATATATATCTAAAATGTATTTATTAACAATGATATAGATAAAAGTTTTTCTTGATTAATATATTGGTTAAACTTATTCTTAAAGACTTACATCTATATGATAATTTATAGTACAGTTTTAGTTTAGTAACTGTTTTGGAAAAAAATTTAACTATATGAGTTGTGAACAAAAGAAGGATTTAAAAAAAAAATAAAGGTAGTTAAAGATAACTTTTAGGTAATTGATTTGAATTTCATTGTTAATTAAGTAGTTCAAAAATGAAGATATTAGATTTATAAAATAATAATTAGTAAAATGATGATTGATTGAAACTTTTAGTAATTAAGATAAAAAAGTAAATATTTATAATTAGTAAGTTATACAACACCATAAACTAAAGAAAATAATTAAGGAACATGGCTGTTGGACGTATAATTAAAATTATTATGTTATTGACCTATAGAAATTATTGAACAATAATTGTTATGAACGTATTACTTAATCACAAGTGTTTTAAAAATTCATGTTTGCTTAACAAAATGATTTTTGATGCATTATAAATTTAATGAAAAAAAAAAATCTAAATTAGACTATGGAATCAGAATATCAGTAAATATTTAATTCCATCAAATTACCAAAAATAAGAATGTCATTTTTTTGGAATAAAAAAAAAGTATTTAACAATATTTTTTGATCAAAATATGAATAAGTATTTATTTCTATTGAATTATATATAACAAAAATGTTACCTTTCTTTGAAATATATAAGAAAATGTGACTTATTATGTACATAAATAGGAGAAAAAAATTCTAACAATTGATTTTACACTACAACGTACATAGCATACTTTTAAATAAAATGATATAAAAAAAACCAAAAAGTAGAGAATACATAATATTTACATCCTTAGTTATGAATAACATCTATATTATTAATGGACATACTGCCAAAAGAAGATGAAAAAAGTAAATTGATTTTAAATTTTATTTCTCTTTTTATAGAATCGATTATCAATTGGAAGAATTGCAAATATAGTCTATCAATCATTTGCAAGAATGAAATTCAAAGGAATTGATGGGGGCCCGCACAACTGGTGAGGTCGTTACCTTAACCGCAAGGGGATGCCGAAGGTAGGGCTAGTGACTGGAGGGAAGTCGTAACAAGGTAGTCGTACTGGAAGGTGCGGCTGGATCATCTCTTCCCCTTTTCCCCCTTTTATACAAATATGGATTTTACCTATGAGCTTGTCTTGTATCGTCGGGATACGAGTTGGTGGTCTTCTTTAAGAGAACTGAAATCTATTACTCAATATGGATCAACTCATCCGAAGGAACTGGAGTTACATTCTATTCCATTTCCATTCAAGAGTTCTTATGTAAATTGAGTCTCCAAGAAAGCTATTCCAGTAATTACATATTGATTTGAATATGGACGAATATCTTATACACATCTAGATCCATAAGAAATAGTGGTTATATAACCTCAATACGTTTTGTATGGATAGTATCATAAACATTATGTCCAATTTGAATATCTCTTGACTCGAAATGGAAGCAGGTTTGAAAAACAAAAAGGAAATAATATTAAAATCGATTTTTATTGACCAATTAGAGTTGCTCCCAAGGATCTGTAATTGCCTCAAAAGGTCCAATATATATGCTATTTTTAAAATCCAACAGAGGCATTCTAATTTTTAAAACTTTCTGTCTCTGAACCATATTTTTATATTATGGAAGTCTACCAACATTTTTTTTTTTTTTTTGTAATTTTAAGAAGGTACCTCAAGTTTAAGTACATTTTTCCAAGAGGACCTAGAGTTAATCTGTACTTACCCTTTTGGTAAGTCAAATCCTATGACTTACAGGTTATAGGTGATGTAGATAGAAGTGACTGATATCGTAATTTTAACTTAATATTCCACAAAAGTGGTGATATTTTGTGACAAAAAATTGGTATAAATATTATTTTTTGTCACATACTTGAGGAACAAAAAAATTTACGAAAAAATTTGGGAGAAATATGCGAGATTAAAAATAGTTGAGGAGAAAAAAATTTTAAAAATGATTTTAGGAATCTCCATGAGATTTTAATAATTTAGGACTAAATTTGTAAGTTTTCTCTAATCTATTTCTTGATAAAAATATACCATGATGTAATTGGGTCACATGATTATGTTACTTATCTTTCAATATATATGAATAATCCTTTAAATATTATATACGTAACTTTTTTCAAGTAAATAAATAATTATTTCCTAACTTATTATAAATAACATAATTAAATATTTTTCATGAATATGTAATAACCGATACTCATTAATAATCCATAATAGATTATTAGTTTTGTAACAATTTTGAGAAAAAAATAATAATATAATAGAATGGGGTGGTAATTTGAGAAAGATTTAAAAAAATAAAAGTAGTTAAGATAAAATATATATAGTTAATTTAAATTTTAATTGTTAATTAAATAATTATTTTTTACTTTTACTATTTAGCATTTAGATTCCTACACATTTAATATGCCATATGTTGATGTATTAGAGATTCTCAACAAACACCCCCTTTACTATATATGGACTAAACTCCTCTCAAGTAATTGGAGAGAGTTTCTCTCCAATATACTTTATAAAAATAGTATTAAAAATATTTTTTTAAAAATTATATCCGTTCGTAATGTAATTTATTACATACACTTGCTATATAAAAAAATTAAAAATAAATAAATTAACTTTTTTCGTTTGATTAAACGTTTCAATTTTTGTCTTGATTTTGACCCCTTTTACACTGTTCAAATATTTCGTGCAAATTAAATGATAAAACATTCTACTCATAGAAAAAAAATTACTGATATAATTTGATAATTTTTATAAATTTTAATTATTTAAATATAATAAGTTTTGGTACCTGATCTTACCATATATCAGTAATTATGTTTCTTACGACAGTGCATAACACAGATTTTCCCGCTAATATACTGATGATATATAATTATTCGCGTTGTTAAAGATCTTCTCAAAAATGCCTTTATTGCCAAGATAAGCTATTTAAATCTTAAGATTCCAACAAGATTACGCGTAGTAGTCATTGTAATTGACCTCGTGATTCATGAGTCGTGAACCAGTTCATACCAGCATAAAAACTGAACTTCTGAATTAGATCTTGCTTTGGTTTAGGGGAAATTAACAAATTCTTATAGTTATCTAGATGATTTATTAGCGGCTACTAACAATTTTATTTTTAGATGTGTATAAGAGACAGGGAAAGTGGGGTAATATTATCTCAGTGTTTTTTTTTTTTTTTTTTTTTTTGCGTCAAAGAAAACATTGTTTTCTAGTCCATCAATTTTCGTAACTATTTGCGAATGGTTACTCAAGTTTCATATCTAACACATCTACTTCTTTACACTATTGAATTGTTTGAATTAGATATTTAAAATGGATTTTTATTCATTTTCTCTTAGTAGATTTAATTATTTAAGCATGATACAGAGAATAGACAATAACAGATACAAATGAAAAAAGTTTCAATTTGATCTCTTAAATTCTATCTCTACTTCAACTTACCACTATTTCTCAATGTTCCATAGGTCCAAGATTATATTAATCAAATAGGTCAAGTCTCTATTTATAGTCTGGCTCTTATACAGACTCAACATACTGTCTCTTATACACATCTAGATGTGTATAAGAGACAGGAAAAGGAAGGCTTTTAGAATGCGGTTCGGGTACCCTCTTTTTTCGATTTCAGTAGTAATTTTGTAAATTTGATTAATAAGATTTCATTAGAAGTAAATACTTATCAGATTTATTAGTGGCCTATCATCTCTTCTTTTTCAATTCCTTGTCTTTCCTTCCTTTTCCGCTTCAATCATCTCTTTCCTTCCTTTATCTCGCATCCTCATTTCTCGCATTCGCATCTACTGAAAGAAATTAAAGAAGAGATGATAGGCCACTAATAAATCTGATAAGTATTTACTTCTAATGAAATCTTATTAATCAATTTTGTAACTTAGATTTAATTGTTGTTGACTTAATTGTAAAATTAATGTGTATAACTATGATTATTTAAATTTTTATGTTTTGTTACTAGTGAGGGTCGGGTACCCGGTCAACCCGACCCTCTTTTGAGGGTATTCGGTAGGTCGGGTACCCGCTTTATATGAATCGGGTAGAAGATCGAAATTTTCTTAACCCGGTCAGTGTGGGTCGGATACTTTTTTTAACACCCATTTATTCATAATTTCATAAAGACAAACATAATTTTTGGTCATTTATTCCATTTGTTATGCATCATGACACTGAAACTTCCTTTAACAGTATGACACCTAGAAAATTTTACCCAGTAGAATTACATACCTGGTTGAATATTTTTGTTTATATAAAATTTTTCATAGATAAAGAAAAGTTATTGGTTGATTTATATATTGTCATTATGTAGCACATACAATGCACAATGTCACACATTACATGAAACATTATTATTAATTAACATCAATTATTAATAGTAACACACTAGCATTGTTTTATTTTAAACATTCTTTTTTTATAAAAAAAAAACCATATCTTTCTTAATCTTTCTAATAATTCAAATTCATAACTAATCTATCATTAAAAAAAATGTCTTATTACCTAAATTGCAGTTAATTATCATTTCAAACATTTATCATTTAACCTTATTCGTTGCATCATATGATAATGCCAGAGTCATTAACTGAACAATAATATTTTCCACATGGATTTATATACCATAGTTTCCTTTGTGGGTGTAATACATTTCATCAAATTCTTTCCATGACTATCAATGGGAGATGAAAAAAAAACAGATAAGGGTGTGAAAAGGATATTTCTGAATCAGCCTAAATCTTGAAAGCGTTTTACCTTTCCATGAGCTGTAGCAAACAAACAAAAAGCAATTAAAAATGGATCCCAGCTATTAATGAGACTTCTGTTCTTGGAAAGAAGCCAACATGACACGTTTGATTCCCATTCTTGAATATTAACTCTCTATTCAAATCAAAATGTCCTTCATTTTCCGTTTCTTTTGTGCCTTGACATGCTTTCTTTATATATAGTACAAACATCATAGCCATTTTCTCTTCCTCCTTCTCCCTCTTCCATTTCAATTCCCTTGTCCATTTCCCTTAATTTAATTATGCATATAACACATAGATCATTTCAGGATCACTAGTTTTACTGCCTTTGAAGAAATAATCATTCGACCATCGGTACAACATTTACACGTATGTATTCTATATTCACGCTTGTACAATTTATATATGTTGACTCTATTCAATTTTATTCATAATTCCGTGCATATTTTTTTTTTCTCCATTTTCAATATACAGCTGAATTTTCGTATTAACTTCAATTTTCATTTGTTTTAAAATTTCTCTATTTTTTTGTTGCTAGCCAAACAAACCCTTAATGTGAACAAAATTCTCAAAGTCAAGAATAATAGTGGAAAGAAAGAGCTCATTTCGTCATAGAGACCATAGTAAGAGGAATGGACAGTCAGGATAGGCCCAACAGAATATGGAAATCCGTGAAGCAACGGCTAAGATTCAAACTAATGGCCTGTTGTGTCTCTTCATACACATCTCAGATTGTCATAATCAGAGAAGAAGATGTTGTCGTCCAAGACCAAACTCAAGTAGCCCAAATAGAAGCCCAGGCCGAATACATAAATGAGGATGAATTGGATCCCATGATAGTTCACGTGGGCCAGATGGCCAAACATGCCCGAGGTATGAATTTGGCCATGCTATTAGCTGCTGAGCGACATTGGAGAAAAGCGGGTCCCAGCTAGATAAAACATAAGAAGCCGCTGATGAGATTGTCTGAAGAAATCGACGGTGTGGATTCCAAGACTAGCAAGTGGTATATCAAAGAAAGGGGGATCGATAGCTTGTGTTGCATCTGCGTGGAAAGAAATAAAGGTGCAGCATTTATACCCTGTGGGCACACCTATTGTAGAGTGTGTTCAAGAGACCTGTGGTTGAATGGCGTATCATGTCCTCTTTGCAACCGTCGGATCAATCAGATCCTTGACATCTTCTAAATAGTTTTTCAATTTGTAGACTATGGGCTGCATTTTTCGTTAGGGGGAGTGGATTTGTTTTTCTTTTTTATTTTGGGAAAAGCTTTTTGGGGTGGATTTATATTAGGGTTTGTGTTAATCTTACTATTTTAATAATTTTTTTTTTTGGTTTATATTTGTTTGTCTTAAGGCCTTCTCCTATTTTTTCCCCTCCTCTATGGTGGTATAGCGAACATTTTCATGGTATTTATGTGCACAATGTTTTGAAGCCTTAAGTGTTGAGAAAAATATTCCGTTTGTATTTTCAGTTTCACTCACTGTCGTCTGATGGGTCACGTACATTATATCTTATTATTATTTGTTATGTTAAAATATATATGACGTGTATACAAAATTCTGTATATAATTTTTGTCATATAATCTTATGATAGAAGATTAATGACAAAAATTATATACAGAATACAAAGTCTCATTTGCGACTTAATGACATGTTAAATTAGTATTACTTGATTTTGTTTCACTTCTTCCCCTCACTCATTGATTGCTTAGAGAAATCGCTTTGATCTTGTCTCTTATTTATAACTCACTCGTAATAAAAATTTGGGAGTAAATGTGACTAAAGTTCGTAGCGAAGTCATGCACGGAAATGATACTGTCGTGGATTAGTGATTGTACCAATTTTAAAATAACAGTAGATTTATAAAGGATTATAAAAATCAAAATGGCTGGACAAGATCAGATGTATAATTTCTTTGACAATAATGTATTACACATCAAGTACAATAAATTAAATCAACAACAATTATATCTAGATGTGTATAAGAGACAGGTCACGTGTAATATCCCAGTTATAATATTTTAAATATCATAAAATTTTCTATAATGTGACCCTCTATTATACATATTTTATAATTATACTCATGTGGTTCAAATAGGCCCGAATAGGCCCGAATAGATCAGGTATTATATATTCGACCCATGGATCGATCCAACCCATTGATTTCGGGTATAAATATCAAAGTGACAGGTCAGATTCAAAAAATTGACTTTCTTAATTATTAAAAGCTCTGAATTCTTACAAAATANTTTGGACGATACTGCATACAGGCTAACCCTAGTCCAAAATTTTTGTATCAACATTACTAATGGACAGATATACTCATGAATCCAAAAGTTTGAAATGATTTTTATTCTTTAAAGTGAATTGGACCCATTACAATAAAAATTATTTTGTTTAAAAGAAAATATAATGCATTATTTTGGTGGCTTAGTGATGGTAGTGATTTGTTTGGAGATTCTTGAAGTTGTGGTTTCAATAAGAAACACGTGTATCAAGTGAGTATTCTAATGCAAAAACGTGATGTGTGACTCTTATTTTAGTCACAAATTCCTCATGTAAGATCATTGATTGGTTCATATAAAAGAAAAATATTTAAATAGATTCGATTTTTTACTCCACCTGTAGATCTTGTGATCAAAATTAAATTTTAAAGAATCTTACTTGAATCAGTTAATATCATAAATTTTATAAATTTAATCCACACCACTTTGGTATATAAATGTTAACATCAAATATTAGACAAATTAAGTATTTGCCCATATAAAAATATTTCATGTTAGTGGAGGAATGAAGAGCAATGAAGGTCCTAAAAAAATAATTAAATAAATTAAGGGTATGATGATCAAGTGATGAGTTGCAATAAAGGAAGGGGTTGAGTGTGCTAAATAATGTTAGAGATTAAAATGTTAGTATTTATAAAGTTTAAGGGGGTAAGATATAATTGATCTAATGGGTATATTTGTCTAATTGAAATCAAAATTCAATAGACAAATATACCCACGATCATCCATAGCCCTTGTCTACTCAAACGATAAAGTTAAGAACTAAAGTGCTAGTGAGGTAAAAGTTTAAGGGTGTAAAATGTAACTAACACTTAGTTTTATTAGTTGATTAATTATACATAGAGCCCAAAAAGAAGGCAAAGATTTACAGGGAGGATAGATAATAACTCCATGAATGTGAATTATTACGTCTTTAATTATGCACAGTCAGTGTGTTATTTTGTGCAATTTAAGGTTGTTAGTTTACTTTTATTATTTCTATTAGTGTTTAGAAGTTTTAGTTTATTTAGCCAGTAATATTTGGCTGTTAATAATAATAAATATGTTGGTATGTGATGGTATCGAAACTATTGTGAAGCGTAGTTGAGTAATAATTCTGATTGCATGGCTATGACAAAGACTGTTTAATTTGGCTACAGTTAATGGAAAAGTAACACACGGATTATTTATAAGAGACAAATCAAATCCATTTTCCATACACAAATTATAAGGTTTAAGTACATTTATTTCTCCTAAGATTTGTCTATATTACCAAATGAACGTCGCGGTTTGGCTAAATTACAAACATCCCCTATCACTTCCTTCTATTAACAGAATTGGTAAACAGACTAAATTAACCTCATTATTTATGAATTGTGTTTTAAAAAAAAACAATAAAATTTATAATGACTAAATTGCCCTGAATTATTTTTACTACTTGAGCCCCCAAACCCCTCACTTTCACTCCCCTTACCCGCTAGGTCCGCCACCCCTTATTCTCCAGCATACTACCAGGCAGCATAGCTGTACTTTCAACATCATGATCACCAAAATCAAATAAAGGGTTTTCAGCCCATGATATCTCCAATACTATATTTAGCAGTTAAAATAATTTAGTACAATTAATCCACGAAAACAATGAAAGTCCCACTTTAGATCTGATCAAAACAACACCAAATTCTTAAAATGTGCAAGTTCCGTTTGGTCCTCTTTAATATTCACATGAAATTGCCAATGAGTTATATCTCCTAAAGAGCCTATGATTTTTGTGCTTGAAGACCAACTGGAGAATGACGAAACTAGAATTAGATTCTAGGTAGAGAGAGAAAGTAGAAAAGCTGAGGAGAGTTTGTGACTGGAATTAATATGGTAAGATTTGTACAGAGAGTGTCCGACCCTTTTCTTGGTACCCAAGCCGCTTATTTATAGATGTAATGAGGGGGCATGAAATCTTACCATCTTGACCCAAGATGTGTATAAGAGACAGGTCCTTCACCATACTCTCTGATGATGTTAATTAGTGATACTAGTATGGTGACAGAAAAGCAATTGTAATCCACTAGAACATCATTCTTGGAGAACTCCATTCGGCGGAGGTGTAGAAGTCTTTGTCAATAGTAGCTTTGGGAGCGACGATCTCGGTGAACTAATTGAGCAACGTTAACTAAGTCCCCACTAGAATTCCTGTCTCTTATACACATCTAGATTAAAGGGTGAGAATAAGATGTGCTCCATAGAATTTTTCTGACTCTTATTAGCTGGGATTGCATGAATATTTTGTCATTTGTTAAGAAAGAGTATTTGTGGAAGTAAAAATATTAATTTTGACTATTTAAGGGTATTATTGGCATCTAAAACTAATTTTTTTGCTGAAATCATCAGCATCCCTAATGTTTCCAAAAGGTAAGGGGTATTTGTTAAACATTTAGACTTGTTAAGAGACATCTAGATGTGTATAAGAGACAGCCATATTACCAAATAAACCCTACAAGAGTTTTACGGTTCATCTTTGGGATATACTAATAGTTTATTTTATGGCCCTGTACGCCCCGTAGTTTTCATATTTTCAATTCCTAGAGATTTTAGTACATTTTTTTGCAACTAGGAAGGAATTATGTACTTCATTCTGAGCACACATTTATTTTAAGTTGTATCTTTTCCATTCACTTGTGAATGGTTTCATGGTTAATTGTAGTTATGTATCAATTATGCTTGTAACTTTTGGTCACTCAACCCCTTCCTTTATTGCAACTCATCACTTGAGTTCTCATGGTATACATAAGATGTTATACTGTTAATCATTAAGTATAATCATGAATGAGCGTATAGTCCATACTTTAGTTAGAACCGTTACCATTAGTTCAAATTAGTATAATCTTTCTAAGGCAATTGAGCATGCAACTTTTAATCCTTTAATACTAAATAAACTAGAATTGTTGCTGATTGAATATGACTCAAGAGCTAGTGTTAAAATCACTACCTAAACTACTAATAGCTTATTTGTCTATCCATTGTTTACTATCCATTTATGCTATTAGTAGTTTAATTCCTTGATCCACATTTCGATTATGCTTGGTAAATTCGAGCTTTTGGCTTATGTTCTTTATAATAGTTGTTTCTCTTGGGATCGACACTTTATTTTTGCTCTATAACTAAACTTTGTATACTTGTGAGTAGGAGTTTAGGTTAATTAAAATTTAGGTTAATTAAAATTTAGGTTAACTTACATAGATAACAGTAGCTCAAGTGCCTAAATAAATAATCCAAATTGGCCTTATAATTAAGGCACAAGAGGTGTTCAAAACTCTAAAAAGAAGAAAAACCTAATCAATAATAGGAGTTTTGAATTTAGGGATGGATGGGGCTATTATAACAACATTAGGGCCGTAATAGAAGCCTAGGTTAAGGCACATAATTGGCAACAATTTTTTCAAGTACCAGGGCCAAGATTAGGTCACACATCAAGTAATTTCATGAAAATTCTCTAGACATGATTCATGGGACGAATCTCGCTGGCATGTTGCCTTGGGTAATTTGAATTGAAGGAAGGATTTAAAATGAATGAATTTGAATTGAGTGTATTTGAAATGATATGAAATTTGGGTGAATTTCAAATCTACTCATTTAACTATTAAAATCACACTCTCCACATGTTTGTGGATTTTAAATTCACAACTAAATCAATTAACTTGTTTGGATAACTTATTATAAATTAGGATTTCAAATCAAATCCACCCAAATAAGAGAACATCCAAACACAATGTTATTCTTATTCCCAAGATTTGGTACTATTTTGTGAGGGTTAGGATTTATCCTATGAGCCACATGAGTGATGTTTATAATGGATAGGTCTTGCCTCATTTATGCAACTTGGAGGGAAGGTAACCGACACAGACCAAATAATTTATGTTAAGATCATCTAAAATGCCAAAAAGACACACCCAGTTTAATTTTGCTTGAGCTTGTCACAAGTTTGTGTTAAAGAAGGTGTAAACATGGACTTCAAGGTTCCGAAATCTTATCCTACAGAGGTCATCAATTACAACTATGTGAAGAAGTTGTTGCAAGAGCTAGAATGCCATCTGAAGAGGATAGAAGAAAAGTAACAAAAATTCCAAATAAGCTCAATCTAGTCTCTTATACACATCTAGCTACGTCTTCAATAGGTCTATCACACCAAAGAAGCATGGAGAACTTTACTCCTATAAGATCCAAGGACAAACAACAAAAACTTATCACTATCATGAACCATTTAAGCCTTTCTGTGTTGAGACCACTCCAAACCATCGACTTTGCGCTATGACTTAAGAGGGAGTTAGATGAGATGATTAGGGAAGTAGAACAAGGAGATTTGAAGTAGAGGTGAATGCGACAGTGAAGGTGAAGATTGTTCACCTCCCGCAAATGGAGCACATCTTATTCTCACCCTTTAACTTGATTATTGTCATCACTACCTTGTCAGCCTTGGACATGGAACAATTTGCCTTCTACATTATTTTCGGCTTTCAGTATATTTATTTGATTAAGTAGTTTAAATTAGTATTTGGTATTTGTATTTGGTACTTTAGTTAGCATTTGATTTTTTTTTTACAAATAAATTTCATTTACTGAAGAAATAGCCATTATAAATGATTAAAATGCAGCTTGATAAACTGCATTTTACCAGATCTACATATTACAAATAGATGTAAAAAAATATGCTAACAAATTTAGAAATCTAAATCTACACAGATCTAAAATCTAAATCTAACTTTAAAGGGCTAGATTGAAACTCGTACTAGATCTGACCAATTTACTGAATTAAACCACTAAACTTTCTCTTATAGCACATACAAATCTATAAGAGCTAGGTCATCTTGATGAATTTTCCGTATTCATCAACCACAAAAATAAAAACAAAAGACTCCCACTTATTTAAGAAGAGACTAAAACTTCCACTTATTTAGGGGACAAAATTCTCAATGAGCAAATTTTATGGAAAAGAGGGAAAAAAGTGTGTCTTGGTGGTGGTCTATATTGAAAGACAAATGAAACTTATCATTGGCTATGTGAATAATATTCAAAGAGTTTTTAAAGAGAAGGAAAAGAAAGAGACTAGAGATAGAAAAGTGTAAGTTTTTTGGTGCACCTACTTAGTAGTTGACTAGTAGCATGTTTAAAAATGTTGGTTTGATTTAGTAACTTTTGGTGATTTAGTACTTATGAATTATCAGGTCATTTTGGATAAATTTATCTATTTTCTTTACTTTGATGATGGTGTTAATATGGTTATGTTTTCTTTTATATACATCCAAGATTTTGACTATAATTGACAATAAATGAGTTGGTAAATCATCTTGGATGAAGATCTGATTGGATTGGTTGTGTGAAGTAATGCACCATTGTGTAACATAAGCAACACAAACCAGCATTGAATAAAAGTATCATTCTTATTAACATTGTGTAAATTGTTAGTTTTATTTGAGAAAGGAAGTGGAATGTTGGACATGTTGTATTTTTGCAAAACTTTCAAACTCAATTTTGTCATTCATTTTCAACCATACTCTTGACTAGTTGTTACCTCAACCAAATATTTTTGCATTAAAAATATTAGATCGATGCTATTTCAAATAGCACGCTTAATTTGGTCTACACACCTCTAATTTTTAAAATTTGAATTCAACCAAATGTTTATAAAAACGAATTAATCTAAACTATAGTTGGATGATTTAGGCCATCTTTCAGTCATATTTGTTTGAAAATTGCATTATCGATATTAATCCCTCTTAATTGGTTTAATTCAATTAAATATTTCTTGGTTAATGTTTAATTCTATCCCTTGGATGATTAATACTTAATTGATGTAAGTGTTAAATTTCTTCTCTACTTGTCCGAATAATCCTTCTTATACTTTGGAATGTTAATTGGGAATGGCAAAGGTCAAACTTGGACAACCTTTGAAAACTTGAGTTGTTAGCATAAATTACCCTAAATTTGATCAATTAGCCTTGATGTGCTTTTAGTAAGCTAAAGTATGTTTGTGATAAAATCTATCGTGGCATTTTGTTTGATTTGAAAGTGGGAAAACAATGTTGAGTTTCTTGAGCAAAATTTCCCCCTTTAACTTTTGAAATTTTGCACTAGTGTTCAACACGTCCTACTTCCTTTCATTTTGGTGGTGCTAGGTGTATCTTTTAGTGTTTATATTCTATTTCTAGTCTTTTATTCTTATCTTGATTTGGTTGGAGACTACCAAACGCTAGGTATGGAGGTGTGATCAATCTTAGAGTTAATATACTACTTAAAACCTTAATATTTTGTTAAGTTATTCATGGTTAGTAGGTTAACTTAGAAGAAGCAATGGTAGTACAATAGTATGTTAAATAAATTTAATATTTTTGTATAAAAAAATTGCTCATGGCGAAGTTTTGAATAGTAACTAGAGTTAGTTGTGGTGTACAACAGCTGACACTTATACACATCTCCATGAAGAATAATTCCAAGAGCAAATAGTTCTTGTCGTGGGCTGCGTTATCAAAATTTGAAACAAAAAAATTTATCTTATTCGTACCGAGTCTTATGTAAAAAGCTAATCCATTAGAATAGACATTCGACTAAATATCATCTAGTCTATGTAGCTCTATAAAATATCTCTAATGTTATTTTCTCCTCATTTCTGGCTATAGACAGGTTAGGTTTTGAGTATTTTTATGTGTTTTGGTGCATGTTTTTATTGTTTTAGTGATTGTTAATTATTTGTGTTTAGTTATTTTTTTTGGTTTTTATGAGTGATTTTGTGTTTGAAGTGATGATTTAATGTGCAAAGGTAAACAAGGCAGAGCTAATTTTCACAATTGAGATGTCTGACGAATATTGCTGTGGCGTTCTTTAGCAGTACAATTGCGGTGCCGCAACGTTCATCCCTAATATCAATCAGAATTCAGGAGTAAGACTCTATGACATTTTATCCCAAGGCATTTCTTAGTGCCATGGTGTTACATCCTTGAGCAAAATTAAGATGTTAGTGATTCTTTCCTTTTCAAGTTAGGGTTTGGACCAGAATGGAACTCTTTATAGCTGGGGCAAATAAACAAGTCAAAGAATTGGGTGGCTAGTCGAGAGATGGCACCATCTTCACAAAATTCACAACATTCACAACATTCAGTTTCTTTCTTTAAGTTCTTATATTAGTTTAGATTAGTTTAGTTAGTTGTTCTTAGTTTAATTTGCTATGTTAGTAAATTAGTTTTATTGCTTTCTTAGTAGTTAGAAGAGCCCTTTGTAGTGTAGTGAAGTTTTGTTGAGATCATTGATCTAGTTTGAGTTCCAAGCGTTGGTTCTCCTTGTAACGCTTAGTTTTCAAAGCATTTGACTTTTATTTGCTTTATTTACTTTAATGAAGATGTTTTTTTTCAAATTCTTGCCTTTCAAATATTTATTTATGGAGTAGATTTACTAGTTAGGGACTACATTCTATGATTTGATTTTATGAGTAAAGATTCAATCTTTTGTCCTATGATAGCAAGTGTTATAATTTTGTTATTAGGTTTATCTAAAAAGTAATCTTGTGTTATAGGTTTAGTTGAGTATTGAATTGATCAGTGTTTGAACTACTATAGTGCATAGCGTAACTATCTTACATGAGTATTTCGAAGGAATATTCATAATTAGTTGTATGGTTCAATTCGTTGGTTCCAGAGAAGGATTGATTAACTTTTTGATGTGAAGAGAAGTTGAACTAATATGATTAGATAACTCAAGGTAATGCTAGTGGATAGAATCAATTTCCCTAACGTTGCTTTCACTAGATTCTAATTCGGTGTTTACCTCCTTTAACTAAATTTCATTGCAATTCATCAGTTTAGTTTAATGTAGAGCAATTGTTTACTTTTGATCTCTCAGATAACAGTTGGTTTAAGTTGGGAGTGGTTTAAGGTTGCCAATTTGCAAGCAATTTATATTTTTTGTTTTTATATATTATGTTAATCTCCATTAGAATGATACTTTTATTCATATATCACTTTATTACTTGTTTGATCGGTGCACTTGCTAGTGTATCATACATCACCTTTCTTTAATATCTCACTCTAATTGTTAAATCTTTTTACAAACTTTCGGTTTGGCCTTACGATATTTTTAACGCCAACTCCTAGTTAAGAATTGGCTGATTTGTTAGAGTTTAGTTTTCACGAGAGACAAGGGGTAAATTAGAGTTGGAGATCAACCGTTAATTTGGTGTAATTTGACCAGGTGATTAGATCAGATTAACCTACCTTAGGATTTAGTTAGTTAAGGTTCTAATCATCTTTCATCCACTTCAAAACAATCCCCTTCGGTCATTTTCAGTGTTAATTATTTAGTTGTCTTTTAATCTTTTATCACTAGTTAATTGTTGTTTTTTGCCTTTTTAGTGTTAATTTCCTTTTGCTAGTTTTCATTAAGGTAAAAACTCCATAAAGTCATAGTCTAATTGTATCATCATCTTAAGTATCACTAATTGGCTAATGATTCTTGTATGCACGATCTCTACTCATACTATTTACTAAGTGAACCCGTATACATGTGGTGTTTGTTTAGATATAATACAAAGGAAGTAACAAATGTTATGACAATTTATTATTGCTCTAAAAAATTCTCCTCATTCTCTCTAGCTTTTTCTCTCCAAAAGTTGTTTTTTTTTTTTGTTTTGATTGCTGCCAATGACAGCAATGGCTGTCCCTCAGCCGATTGCTAGAGAGGCAAAATCATTTGTTGAAGCATTGCAAGGTGTGTAGGACAAGCATGTTGGAGAGGATGATATGCCTCTTAAGCCTCTACAATTTTACAAAGGCTGAAGACTAAAAAATAACGGAATCTTGATTAGTGCTTATTAGGATTTCTTTTGAATCCCTTCCTGCACTTTTCTTCAACAAATATACAATTTTCATTTATCTTAAGCAGTTGGAAGGCCTCTAGAAATTGATCTTGCTACTTCAACTTTATCATGTCCAAGCTTAGCTAAGGTTAGAATCTGTGTCTTAGTTGACCTCTTGGAACTGATCAACCTGCAAGAGTTTTACTTTGAATGGAAAAAAAACTTACAACAAATTATTTATGGTGACATCTCACTTTACTGCACTGAATGTGGCAAACAAGGCCATAATACACAGGGTGCATGGCGGGAAAGCCATAGAACGCAATCGAAAAGGAAAAGAGTGCTACTACAAAAGGGTAAGCAAGTTTCAGAAAAAGGGAAGAAAATAACTTGGATTTATCAGAAGAAGACAACTTCCAAATTGCCCAATGAAAAGGATCAATCAGCCCAAGATATTGTCCATTTGATGGATAAGAATAGTGATAAACCAATTCAAACTCTTAGTCTGTAGGATGAAGCAGGTTGCTTAGGTACAAAGGAGACGACTAATGCAACAATGGAGATTCTTCAGAATGAGGTGATTGCAACGTCTCCTCAAGATGCTCCACCAATTGTGGAATCAGCTCCACATATTGTGGAACCAGCTGATTTGAACATTCAAAATTTGAAAAAAGATTCAAAAACTACAAAAATTTTGGAGAGACAACTGTTGACTGTGTCTCATGAAGTTGGTCTCCAACAAACTATAAGCAACTAGTAGGATTCTTTTTCAAATCTTAAAGAGACTCCTAAGCAACTGGTTAGTCATTTTCTTTTGGACTTGGAAGACAATCAAACAAAAAATGTAATTCAGCCTCACATTTCTCCAACCGAGAGAGTTGATCAGATATCAGAGTGTCAAGAATATCACCCAACGCTCAACCAAAATTCAAATATGCCTGATGTGCATAAAGCTGTCTCAACTCCCTCCAGGACCTGTTACTAATTCTGAATATTTCACTATTTCTAATTCAAGGGATGATTTGGATTTGAGACAGGAGAAACCAACATAAGAGATAACTTATCTCCTAAGAAGGTTTCGTTGATCAGAAAGCCAAGGCGAAGGAAGATTTATGCATCATGTACACACTCTATGCAAACCAGGATTACAGCTAAGAATACCAATTTGTTAAATATTATTATATAGCAAATTGCAGCTAGTCTTCATGTCTTTTATTGGTTATAGTTGCATTATTCATAGATCATTTAGAGCTTATGGCTTCGAGCATAATCAATTTTATTAGCTTAGAACCAAGTTAAATATTTCAAGGAAAATAAGGGCATCCTAGACATGATTAGTTTAAGAATTATCATAAAACCTCCTATGATACAACTTCTGAGAGATTAAAGAAAAGATGCTGTCTCTTATACACATCTAGATGTGTATACCTCTACCTTGATTGTTGTTTAATTAAACAAAAACAAAGGAAGTAACACTAACGAATGAATAGTGTAAAGAGTGGCAAAGTGTACATTCTTTTACTTTTCGTAGAAGTAATATGTAATCTAGATGTCTCTTATACACATCTAGATGTGTATAAGAGACAGGACATAAGTCAAAATAAAATAAAATTAAATTACATAAAAACAGCTCTCATGCTTAATATATAGTATACATTAATAAGTTTTCATAGTGCTTGCACTACAAAAATTCTTATTTAGAAAAACTATATTTAACTAACATAGGAGGAAGTGTGGGCTTATGATTAAATTTTTTCTTTAGATTCTTATCATAAGTTGAAGAATTCTATAGTGGAGAAGCTTATATATTTAGTTCCTACTACTTTTCCTTTTACAAACTCGAATATGGATGGGGTTTCTTTTTGGAAGCCCTATAAGCTGGAGTTGGAGGAATTCTAAGACACTACCATAGAGATTGGGTTGCAAGGTCTCTTAGAAACATTGTTTATCCTTCTAATGTTGTTGACAAGCATGTGTTGTACTAATAAATTGGTAAATGTTGGTCATTATAGACCTTAATTATGCTTAGCTAGTGTTGAGACACTTATTTGTTGCAATTTGGAGTTTTTAGTTTACTTTTGTTATTTTTTAGTCTTCAGCCATTTTGTATTATTTAGTGAATGAAGTTTGATTGTTAGCTTAATAAATATATTGCTATATGTAGGAAAGGGCCGAAAGCAGTTGAAACTGTTGAGAAGCGGAGCCCTATAGCTGAGAAGCTAGTTGGGTATGGTTGCTTTGGCAGCTAACATTGGCTTTGGCCATGGCTAGGAAGAATAGTATATTATTACTTGTTTATTCAAAAGGAATACTTTCTTGGGAGTATTTTATTTATATTTTGACGAGTGGTGTGGCCGCGATGAAGGTTTATGGTGGCAATGATGACCTGAGTATTATTTCGAATAATAAAAATACTATCCTCAGGGGTGTTTAATATATTGAAGGTGTGAGAGCTTTGTGTCCGTGGTAAGGATCGTGGTGGCCACGACGAATGTTCTAAGCAGAATTTTGTCCAAGTACCAAGGGTTTCTTGGCTGTAGTGTACTACACAATTGATGTTATTACTTTGCAATAGCGAGATTCAGTTTCTCCAGCCCATAAATGCATCCTTTTAGCAGCATTTGCACAGAGTCGAGATATCATTATTAGGTGTAGAATAAGAGTAGTTTTTATTTATTCCTAGTCTCATACATTTTCATTTCATATTTTAGATTTATTAATTTTCACTACAACCAAGGAGGATTCTTGCTCTTCATTTATGAAGTACACGATTATTTCATGTTGTATTCGTTTTATTTGTTATGAATATTTGTGTATTTGGTCTAGAGTTTTGATGGAACCTAGTTCCTATTTCTTTATATTCATGATATGATTATATCATTATTTTAGTGTGACTTATTCTAACTTATTCATTGTGTAAATGGTTTCTTGATAATATCAATTGTTTACCAATTATACTTGTAACTTTTTGAATAATGTTTAAGTGGAATGGAGGACCTGTATATAGTTCTTATAGCCTTACATGAGAATCATAAATTGGTAATCACAATTTGAATTAACTAGAATTATATGTAATTATTCCTTTATTTATTTGTTGTGTACTTTAATATTACCAATCGCCTTTCACTCTTTGTTGAGTATATTTAGACTGTTAGGCTTAGTTTGGGAGTTTTACTATTGGAAAGAAAAGAAGGGAAAGGAAAAGAAAGGGAATACTTTCCTTCCTTTTGGAGTTTTTGAGCGAAAGAAAAGAAAGGAAATAGAGTGATTTGAAAGGAGAATTTTAAGTGCATAGTACCCAAAAGTTTTCACTCCAAATTCGAGTGATTATACAAGGAAAGTTGGTTGTAGCTTATGAGATTTTTAGTGATCTAAATGTCTAAGTTCTTCCCAAAACTCCCGAACAAAATTATAATATCTTCATCTTTCTCTTCTCTTCTTTTCTTTGCCTTATAACTTTTCCATTCTATTCTCTTTCTCCTAAACTCCCAAACTAAGCCTTAGGTTGTTGTTTATATTACCATTGAGTTACTATATTTCCTCGTGGAATAGATACCATACTCCCGTTTTACAAACGAGACCTTATATACTTGCACGTAGTATACTATGTTAATATAATTCGGTTAACTTACGTCATATACTGTACACGATGGTTTGAAGCTGAATTTAGAACATACCACTTCTGTTGTATTCATTTTGTCAGGATTAGAATTTTTTGATCGATATGTCATATTTTTAAAGTTCAGTTTTCTATATATTTCTTTATTTTTTAAACAACTTTATGAGTTACATATAGAAATATTTTACATGTATTTCACATTTGTTGAACATTTTTCATTAAAAATTAAATAATTTGATGTAAATAATTGATTATAAATAGATTTCGGTAGTCAATTAGATTAAAT